>PVLD010016112.1:0-46157 GCA_004027595.1 Dinomys branickii | reverse complement strand
TGGGTCCATACATCTACAATTCGAAGATATCAATGGATAAAGCAACAACTACTGTTGAGACCATATCACCTTGTCTATAGATTAGTTGTGATTGTACTATTTTCTATGATAATGGGTATCTGTTTGTCAATATGTTTTTGTACTTTTATGTTTCTAAAATAAAAAAGAAGAAAAAAAAAAAAGAAAGAAGCCAGATAAAATGTTTATATACACCACTTGATTGCATCTGGAAAGAACAAAGTTAAAGGGACATAATGAAGTGATTGATAAGGGGCTGGGGACAGAAGAAGAGCATGTGATTATAAAGGAGCACAGGGGAAAGTTCTGGAGTAATGAAAATACTCTATCTGTATCTAGATGTCAATAGTGGTTACACAGTTACACATACGCTATTGTAGCAAAACCCCAACTCTCAGTGGTTTAACACAGTAGGCATTTATTTCTGGCTCCTGCAAATTCTGCTGCAGGCTTCTGGTGACTGTAACATCTGTTATCCACGCAGTCACAGACTACCCCAGTGGTCTCAGCTGAGCTGCTGTCCGCCACGCCAGGACTGTGTCATCTGTAGCATGCACTTTCCCAGTCGGTGCGGCAGGAAGAGAGAACGCTCGCAGCAGCACCTATATGCTTCAGCCTGGAAGTGACAGCATAACACACGTCACTTCACACACACATCACTTGCCGGGGGCCGGTTGCATAGTTTAGCCTAACTGCAAGGCTAGGGAAGTACATTTTCCCTTGTGGTGCCAGAAAGAAGAGGGCAGCCAGCAGAAACAAGCCCCAGCAGCCACTAGCACAATTCTGTTTCTGCCATCTAAGTAAATAGAAATCAGTATTCATTTAATATGCTTCTAGACTATGCAGTAACGATACTTTACGAGGCAGAAGCAGCATGATGGCATATTCTTGCTGCAAATTTCATCATGTGAACTTCAACATTGTTGTACCGAGGCAAATTAAGCCCACCAAGGGCTTAATATGTCCTCCTGGGATTGCCTGTTGGGTCCGCACATGCAGGGGCTGACGGGAATTAGCTCTGTGTGCGCCGTCTTAGCCTTCTTGCAGTTGGGAATTTGGAAGCAGTTAATATCATCTTCAACGACAGAAGGAACTAACTCTTATTCTCCCTGTTGGTAGAATATGTTCAGAGCTTCCAGTGGCTGTCTGAACTTCTGAACTTTGGGGGACCAAATGTCCACTTAATTCATTAGAGATCCTCTAAAAGAGAGGTTAGAGAGGATGAATTAAAAACAAAACCTTTTTCAGCACTCATAGGAGAAGTTTCAAGGTCACCGTGGAATGAAGCTGAGGATCCATACAGAGTCTACACACTTTAGAGAGAGGAGTTAAGTCAGACCAGTGGTGAATAGGAAGTTTCTTTTCTGACTAATAGGTATTAAATGATATGAAAGTGGGGAAAAGTTGCTGAAAAAGGACACAGTAAATCAATAGGAGGGAACAGATGTGGAACAAGCAGACATTGATCTCAATATTAAAATGGTGCTTCTAGAGAGTTTAGGGGTCCTTGACTATATCCCAACTTATCCTTTTATCCATAGACAAAAAAAGGAGCTAAGCATTTGCCTTTGAAGTGCATTACACACAATGGGTGTAACTGATGCGGAGTCAAAAGAAGATCCATTTATGTAAATATAAATGATCACTTTCTCCTTATCAAGTAAGTCTGTGATTACAGATCAGAGAATTCTGATCGAGACTACAAAATGTACATGTACATGTGCATGTGTGTGGCAGTGCAAGTACACATAAGCATAGCACATGTGAAATAGAAAACCTGAAATAAACTTAATGGAAACTAAACACCACTTCTATCACTTTGTAGTACAGCAAGCAGCCACATCATAACCTATGGAAGAAGGAGTTTGGTGCCCGTTTCACCCCCTAGTATGCAACATACCAGTGGCAGGGATACTAAAGGAGCACAGCACCTCATCCACAGAGCCCAGGCTAAGCCACATTTCCAACCTGGCTGTGAAAATATCCACTACATAAAGCAACAACAGATAATTAAACTTTACACTCAATTTGAAAGCCATTTTCTGTCAGAGATCAGCAACAGATTTCTGAAATTTCTAATGGTGGTAAATAGTCATGCAAAGATGTTTTTCTTTCCCATAAAAGCCCTGTAAGAATATGTGCTTTCTTTTGAATTTCTTCTCATACTCTCTCCTTTCTACCCTTGAACAATACCCTACCTTAGGCCGGAAGCTGAAGATGCAGTGGTGACCAAGACACACGATGGGAAACCTAGCAAAGTTCAGCGCTAGTAACCATACACCTCTGGTAAGATTCACTGCAAACTCCATAGATCTGGTTTCATTCCAGCATTGTGGCAATTTCTAAAACATCCCTACTGTCACCATCCCATTCAAAACTCTGTCAGCCCTGATTAGCTGCAGAAGCCACGTTAGCAAATCTCTGTACTCGCTCTGGTTCCACTCTATCCTTTCTTTGCATTGGAGCTATAGCAGTTTCTCCAAGGACCATGTTATTCCCCTACCTAACACTTTCCACTGGGTCACCTTTTTTCTAAGACAAGAAGCAACTTCCCTAAAACGCTTACATAATGATTGCAAGGGAAAATGTCTGCTTTGACCCTAAGCGAAGGGGAGGATGCCCAGCACATAATAGGTGCTCGACAAATAGTGAGGTATGGATAGAATATTCATGGTTGCATGAATGAACAAATAAAAATAGCATTAATCTTGTCCCCAGAATTTGCGATCTAATGGGGTATAAATGATATAATGCCAAGAAATAACAAATTAGGTGTGCTACAGGGAAACATAACTCCAACTTGGACTGACTGCTATAGGAAAGATAAGAAGAAATCATAGATCAACAAGAATTACAATAGTCGTATTTACAGAAATGGAGCAGTTTCACATAGCCAGTCTCTGTAAGGCAGTGTACAATAATAAATAAGAACGAAAATACAAGCTGGGGAAATTCTACTGACAAGAGCTATTTTTTAAAGGCTGTACCCCATGTGATTGCAAATAGACTAAGAATTCTTCTAATTAGCACATCTGTCTTAACTCAAGGAAGTGACTGCACTGAGGCCGACATCATAAAAGAGAAAGCAGTGGGAAGTCAGCCAGGATGAAAATCTAAATAACTGCAATAAAGGAATCAAGGTCAACAACTTTTAATTGTTCATAGCCGGAAGATATTGGTAGGAAATCCTAGGGTCTCATTTTAATCACAGCTGAGCACTGTTGCTACATTCTGCATATGTATGATAGATTAATAAGCAATAATGCATTCTAAATTATGGGTTTAGTCATTCTCAAGCTATATTGCTTGCTGCTTATAGCAAGTCTCCTTTTAAAAAAATCAGTTACCATTAAACACATATAAGGGTATAAACAAATCCAAAGAACATACTGGTTTGGGCTCCTTGTAAGTCAAGGCCAGCCAGTAGCCCACCGGTGGGGTGGTGGTGCTTCCCCAAGATCTGTTTCAGATGAAGAGCAGCCCACATGTCATTCTCGAGTAAGTGTACACCTCACATAGATTTGCTGTGCATTTGTCATTTTGTTTCTGGGGCCAGGGATAAGGGTTCCCACAAGAGATTTGTGTGTTCATGTGTGGTTTTGTGTTTTTCTTTCATGTTCTGATAACGGAGCCCAGCAGAGCTAGGGCCGGATATAAACGCCAAGTCAGAACCCATTTTCCCTAATTCTGATCAACCCTATTTTGTTGTAGGCAAACAAATAAAAGTCCAGTGGGAAAAACCAAACAACTGTCACTATCTTCAAAAAACGAAAGAAAGAGCATTTGACAATGTCACACTGCTATAGGCAGATTAGGAGCAGTCACCAGAGACCTCATCTTCCTTTTCATCTTTGGCAGAAAAAACAAAATGTCTCTCTGCAGTACAGAGCCTCCCTCAATGTACCACTATGTTCTCATTCCCAGAGATTCTGTGTGTACTTTCTTAAAGCACTAGAAAAGTACTTTCTTAAAGTACTAAAAAAACGTCTAACTCCATCTAGAAATGATGTCTCTGTCTTGTAGGCACAAAAGTGTTGCTATTTTGGAAAATAACACATTCTATTTTTATTTTTTTCCCAAATTAATATTTGCAGGCCATTTAGACATATGAGGACACACATCAGATTCCAAGTTTAGTTTTGGTGATCTTCCTTCACACTTGTAAGAAGTTTGTGTCATTGGTTAAAAGTATGTCAGTGGTGACAAATATAATGTGTTATTTAATAGGTAGTTTGTAACTGGAGAATGTCATAAGTAAGAGCAGACAGAAATAGACTTATTTCAGAATAGTTGGTTCCAGTGTATTCAGCGATATAGGCCCAAACTACTGCTCTGTGCCATGGGAGTTTATATGTAAGCTGGAACTAGGTCACACACCTAGATGTCTTAACAGGCTAGTAAGTTTAAAACACTATAAATGTGGGAAATTTGAAGGCACTAAGCATGTTAGATATCATCAAAACCTATATAATTAATTTTAGGCACATTGTTAGACTCTGTAAATCTATTTTTTTCCCTTATTTAACATTTAGTGTTTTCTAGCTTTGTAGTTAGTGCATTGGTTCTCAGGAATGATAACTTACTGGAGTGTTATTTCTGTTTTAAGTTAAACTAAAATTCTGACCATACATTTGTGGGTGACAGACTGTTCACAAGCTAACCATGACTTGTGCAAAATGGAATTGCGCTTGTGTCAAGTGGTCTCAGGGTTTTCCTGCATAGTGTTTTCCTGTTGTTTTTAGTTTTCAGCACTTTCATAGAGGCATCTTGTTGACCACGAGGACTCAGCCCAGCGTGGACTGTGCTCTCTGTGTAGGTGCGCCAACGCCCTCTGCTGGCCAGACTGCAGCAGGTATCCTCAGAGTTCTTTCTTCAAAGTAGGTCTCTTCCAGCAAGACTTCTAGGTCAACAGACTCAAGTGCTTGTGTGTGATTGTCATCAGAAGTTTGGTGAAGCTGGTGATTTCAAAAGTTTGAAAATGTCAGAAAATATTCTTGGAATAATATGATAAACAAGCCCTTCATTTGTTAACTTGGGAGTCTCAACGGCTATTCATCACAAACTGACCCACATTCACATTTTAGAACATTCATTCCCTTTTGTTAATTCAGCATGCTTTGCTGGATACCTTCCAGTCAGAGCATTGTTTTATATCCCATCTCTAACAGTTTTGGATGATCTTTCAGTGAGATACAAGTTTTAGGAATTAATTAGATACTGACTCACAGGTATATTCTGAGTTTTACATCACCAAATATTTTTGAAAATCTACTGTGCACCCAGAAATCTTTTGATGGCTAAGGATAGAGTCACCAATAAAGAACTTCTACAAAGTAATGTACAAATCACCTTTTATCTGCTTATGACCTGCTGAAATAGCAGTAGGTTGACTTACCTTCCTGGTTTGTATAGCATTGACAGTCTTTGCAGGATGCAATACTTTCAAAAAGTACCAGGCAAACTGAGACAAATTAATCACTGTAAATATATTGTAACTCTCCTAAAATATTATAACTCTCAGTAGCATTTATTGAAAAATAAGCATGCCACAGCATTATTTCCATCCTAATGATATTATTTGGTCCAGTTTCTTCTCATTAAAAATGCATTGTAATTTATATACCTAATACTTATAAATCAATTTATTGAATTACCATTTACACAGCATTTTCTTATATACAAAAGAGCTGAGCAAACCTACAATAATAAATACAAATTTGCCCTGTGAAAGCTAAGGAAAACAAACATAAGAAATGCCAACTTTAGTCTTGGATTGACAAAGAGCTTAGATTACCTATGCAGAAAAGCTTTAGAACAAAAAGAAAAATTAAAACCGGAAAAATATCTTTACAATCCATGAGAAAAACAACCAATATTTAATCAGCAGATGACAAAGAATTATAAAAATTTAAAACCGAAAGTAATTAAAATGCATCCAGTTCTTTCTATCCAAACAAGAAGTTTTTCTCCTGGATTTTTCTATTAAATCTTCAACAGATCTTCGGATAGATTTTCAAAAGAATTGATATTTCTCACTGATACAACTTCTCTATGCTTTATTTAAATATGATCCTCCTAATACCCCTCAATTTGCCTTAGCATAAAAAGTTAAACCTCATATAATGCAAGTAGCATAAAGACTGCAATTAGGATTCAGTGTTCTTTACTACTTAATATCTACTAAAAATAGAAAAGCCCCATTGTCCTGACTCCTTTCTGTTCTGTAGGTAAGATCCCCACTGTATAACTCTCTTTAATGAAGGGTCAGCCACAATTCTTGTTTATCTCTGAGTAGTGGGTCTTAGCTCCTCATCTTATGTATTTCAGTCAAGCCAATCAAGGTAAGGGGTAATCAAGGCACTTTACCCCTTCATCCTACACAGGCTGCCTCTCAAGCCCCTGATGGTTCAGTTCGTCACAAATGATCCTCTGTGGCAAGCAGTGTCCTTCTCTCCTGCACAGTAATTACATATAATTACTAATAAACATAAACTGAGGTGCAGCTCGTGGCCCCTGTGCCAGAGGCTGTGTATCCCCATCCCAGGATGGAATCCCTCCCTTAGCACAGGGTGAGGGGGAGGCAAACTATCCGTACCTCACATGTCTAAAGAATATTAGACCGTTCTTCCCAATTTCTCTTTTCTATGGTTTCCACCCTTATCCCACAAAACTCACTGCTGGAATGAAGCTAGCAAGTCATTTAAGTACAGCAAGGCGTGAATATAGGTGTGCTTTTTGATTGGATACCAATGAAGCTTTGATAATCACAGCTGAGGGGTGAATAAACTCAGAGCTCTTAAGAAAGTAGTTGCTTCATGAGAATTCTAAGTAATGACTGGGCAGAAAGTACTTAGAAAATATTGTAGACAAAGGAAATCAAAAGAAACAGATGAATTTGTTTAGTGGAGATACTATGAAAGAAACATTTAGTTCTAACTTTCCCCATGATAACTTAAAGATGCCGTCTGGTCATAGGTAGGGTCTGAAATCTGGGCTTTAAAATGTTCCCAAAGTCCGTCGTGTTGGACACTCGACCACCAGCCTCTGGCCATGTTGCGAAGTTACAGAATGGCTAACAGTTGGAAGACATTAATTCATGAGAATTGTGTCAGTGAAGGGTATATCGGCACCCTTCATCTCTGTGCTCTCTGGCTGAGAGAAGGCGAACAGGCTTCCTCCACTACATGCTCCCACCATGACGGATGAAGCCACCACAAGCCGAATGCAAGGGGACCAGATGATCCTGGACCGATGCCTCTGGACCTTTCAGCCTTTTTTCCTTTTAAGTTGTTATCTTGGGGCTGGGGCTATAGCTCAGTTGAATAAGCTCCTTCCTGGCAAACACAAGGTCCTGAGTTTGATCCCTGGTACCGTGCACACACACACACACACACATACACACACACACAAAAGTTGTTTCTCTCTATTTTTGTCACAGTAATGGAAAACTAACTAACACACTACCTCAATTCACAAATCCATAAATAATGTCTGTCTTTTTCTCATTGACATTTTAATTCTTTTTTGAATCCAACTCTATCTGCCAGAGGTGGTGTGAACAAAAGAAAAAAAGAAATGATCAAATTTTATACCCTTAAACTTGTTTCTGTGTTCCTTCCTAAATATGAAAATTGATAAGCAATGCACTGGTTATAGATAAGTGTTAAAAATGATTCATAGAATGTTTAGCAGCACAAAGGACTGGAGGAACTTGTCATCTGATCGTCTACCTCTCACTGAATTAATGGATGTGGAAATGAGGTTCGGTAAATTGCCTCTGGTGAGTGTCAGATGTCAGTGCCAGGATCCCTGACTCTCAGCCCAGTTTTCTTTCAGCCAAGCCCATCCCCCACCCCGACTAAAATTAATTGACAATTGACTCAGTAACTTGGCCAGATTCCTAATGTGGTAGTGTAGCATATTCATTGAGTGGCGGTATAATGCATTAAGAAAGCAGTTTCTATGTCACCCCGGGTCAGGCAACATTTCTCCAAGAACCTAAAGAACTCATATGAATTACAACTATTAAAAAAAACTCCAGCACTCATGACACTTGTGAATTTATTGATCACTAGTGTGTGTGAGATTTAAACCAAAATGGAGCCAAAACTGAACCCCTAGGAAACCTCAGCAGCAAGAAGTTATTCTGCAAAATGGTCCTAGACTTTGAAGAGGGAATATTTGCACACCAGACTAGACCAGATCAACCAGTTCAAAGCAGATGAATGAAGAAAGGACATACCTAATATCTATAAAACCTCAAACATGCATGGACACACACATGGACACACAAACATGTAATGCATCACCACCAACCAAACACACAGCCCTCTTCTCCAGCACAAAAATATACCTCTAAATGATGGGAAGAGGTTATAAAGGAAGTGCAGGCTTTACATATACAGTACTACAGCCACAAGAACACGCTGAAAATTGAAGTTAGGAAGAGAAATATTTTCTATAATAGGGATATTTTCCCTTTTTAAAAAAATCTACATAGTATATGAAATGCAACTCTGGGATACTTGTCTCAAAAGCCTCATTCATGTATAGGTTTACAAACATTGCTAGGATGCCTAAAATAAATTACCTAATCACTTGAGTAATAGGTGTAAGCCTACACAAAGGGATGGAAACATGCTTTCTTATCTTCAAAAACAAAATAGTAAAGAAAACGATCAAGCAAGCAAACAAATCTTTGCAAGGAAGAGACTATCCCAGCCAAATGTCAGTGACAGCCAAAAAGACTAGATCATTTGCAAAAAACTAACTCAAGATTTAATGGTGATTTATTACTCAGAGACCTGACATTAATTAAAGCAAATTTAGCAGTATTCTTATCACTTCAAGTTGATGTTATTGCAGTTGGCTGGAAAGAGAATGCAAATTACTCAGGCAAGAATAAAATGCCTTTCTAGCCCCACAGAGAGGTTTCTGGAACCGTGGAACCCCTAAATTAAATTAGGTAGGCGGGACCCTAGTTTCACTGTTCCCTGAATCTTGGCCTCTATACTACTGTCAAGTGTATGACTTAGCTCTTTTTAAAACTCTAGCAAAAAAAAAATGCATGATGTAAAGAAAACTTTCCAGAGGAAAATTTTGATAATAGAAGCATACTTGGATTGTGTAGCTTTGATGTACAAAAAGGCCATAGCCTTGCTTTACTTAGCATTTAATTATAGGTATAAATTTTCATAATTCATATTTAATTAATATGTTAGAGAAAGACAATACTTTCATAAAGGTAATAATTTTTCTTTGCTTTTGTGACAAACACTAATCCTAATCCACAACTTTGGGATAACTAAATAGTGCACAGCTCAAAATTAGTAAGAGAATAAGTTTCTAGTGATTTTTTAAAATTTTTAATGAAGCTTTTAGATAATTTATAAATATATAAATATATCTCTTTTACCTTAATATAATAATATATAAAATACCACTACTAATCGCATACACACCATTCCTACAATTTTATGGATTTTTGAATAACTATTTAAAGAAAACCCTGAACTACAATTTAGTGTGATTCAGTAAACAATTCAAAAGCAAATTTTAACCTGCTCTTGACTTGCCACTCTCACTTTTAAAAGCATCTCACCTTATAGATCATTGATAAAACATGAGAAATGTGAGCTACTCTTAATAGAATACAGAACCTTCTTAGAAGATAACATTTTATATTCAAGGCAATTTCATGAAATTGGTAAATTCCAAAAATATAAATTGAACATTGATCTTCAGCTTTTATCTTAGGACAGACTGATAAACACAAATTCAAACAAAGTTGAATCTTCTCAGCTTTATGGGACAGGAAAGGAATTCCTACTATATTTAAATACATTCATAAAACCAATTCTATAAATATGAATGTAAAACCAATCTTCTCTGGGTTATGAGACGGCAATCAGCACCTTTGTGAAAAATTGAACAGAACTAATCCATTGTAGCCTCAATTCTAACCATGTCTTTAGGGAGGGATAGGGTGATAATGCCTGCTAAAGTAGAATTACTGTCAAAATTCAAACAGCAAGATCATATTCATTTAACCACCATCCAATTTTACTGAAATCAAGACTGTTCAACAAGAATTATTCTATTCATGATCTGAATTCTGGTTTATCGGACATGGTACCTCTTTTAAAAAAATCACGAGACATTCCTGTTTTATAATACATCGGGTAGTAGCTAAGTATTAGTTATTAGTAGCTTTCTTTGAAATTATCTCTCAAGTCTTCTGTCCTTGATCTTACAGATATTAATTGAAAGATTTGCGATTCCACATGCCTATCCTCACTTCTCACATCAACTACCAGTTCAAGGATATCACCTTCAGAACTCAGAAAAATCATTACATTCCATGATAGACTATTTCAGCAAAAGCTACAGAAGCATAAAGCAAGTCCAGGAGACACCCAGGTGTGGAATTTGCATTTTTCTTCTGCCACTGCAGTGGTGCAGACAGTGTGTATTCCTCAGGAATGACACGTGGATATCCAATTTTCCTAGCTTCACCTATTAAAGAGGCTAGCTTTCCCCTGGTGTATGTTTTTGATGCCTATTATGAAATAGCTGTACATGCCTGGGGTTGTTTCTGCTTCTTCGTATTTTTCCATTGATCCACTTGCCTGGTTTCATGCCATGCTATTTTAATCAGCATAGCTTTACAGTACAGTAGAACTTCATACTGGAATTCTGATGTCACTAGCTTTGCATTTGTTACCCAGGGCTGTTTTTCATATTCTGGGTCTCTTGTTTCATGTGAATTTTAGGATTGCTTTTTCTAGATCTGTGAGGATGCCAGGGGTATTTTTTTCTCTTAGTCCAGGGTTGCGTCAAATCTGTATGTCAGTTTTAGAAGTAGAGTTATGTTGGCAGTTTCTCTTAGTTCATTGAAAAGAAAGCTATGTGCTAATATTGGTCTGTCTCTTCTTTGTAAGATTGAATCCTTTGTCTACGTCTTACGCTCTTAGTAGCTACTTTGAAGATAAGGCATGATATATTAACTATGGTTATTATTATTATGAAATTTTGATTTATTTTTCATAAAATAAAACAGAAATGACATGTGACATTAAACATGGAGTATTGTCAAATGGGAGCATTCACCCCCTTCTTGTCCTGAATTTTCTTTATTTTCAATTAAAAAAAAATCGTTATAATTAAGTTTAAACTGCTACAGTTTAGATATGCACAATCATGTTCATCATCGGGAATTTGAACCTGTACATGGTATATCTTAGTGCCTTTTCCCTTTGCCCTCCCCATCTCTCACCCCTCTTCTCCTTACCTACAAAGCTTTGTTTCCAGTTTAGCCTTTTTTTCTCATTTTTATTTCTTTTCCTTTCCAGCCCCCTCAATTCTCCTTTGCTTTTGAACCATTACTTCCTATTTCATAATCATCTATTATACATGTTGGTTCTTATTTATACTTTCAGTTTCTCACACCAGATAAATGATTTGACATTTACACAGATGTGTCCAATTTCACTTGAGTGTGGTCTTAAAGTCCATCCATTTAGCTACAAATGTCTCAATTTTATCAGTTTTAATGGCTGAGTATTACTCCATTGGTTTTTTAAAAACACATCGTTTTTATCCATTCATCAGTTCATTGGCATTTGGGTTGTTTCCAAGATTTAGCTATTAAAAACTGCACTGAGCTTTCTTAAGGGTCTGTCACTTGAACACGACTGGCTGCCTACATGGCTGACTTCAATCTCTAGCCATTTCAGTAGCCAACGTGTTAACGCATTGCCAAGGCTGTGCACCATAAATCACAGTGTTTGCATAGATGATCTAGAAACCCACCACATAAACAGATTCAGGGCTTTAAATTACCTTCAGATATCAAAGGCAAAGACAATCCCTTTTCAGGAAAGGTGAACTTTTTAATGCTCACTAACTGAGGTCATTTTTGCTGCAGGGATGGCATTCTTTGGATTCTGCAACTACATAATGCTGGTATTCTCCAACTGCTCAATATGAGAATACCTTTGCTCTTTTTCACATCTGTATGTCTTGGACTCGACCTGTCATCCACTCAAACAGACTCTGCAGATGTGGTCCAGTTTCCCGCCTGCCTTCTTTTTCCATTGTATGGCTCTGGTCATAATTCCAGTGACAGAACCCCCTTGTCCTTCAGAACATCATCCATTTCACTCACTCTCTTCCTGAAGGCACTGTAAACTGTCTACTCAAAAGCTGGACACCTTGCCCTCTCCTGAACATGTTTTCTACCACTGCACTACCTTATTTTGCATTGTCTCTAAGGCAATATTTGGCTTAAAAACTTGTGTGCAAGAGTTCACTTGGAAGATGACTCTAGGAAACAGAAGTAAGTCTACAAGGCACGTGGAATGAATAAGTATGTGTGGGGAGGTATGCGAGTGTTCTCGGGATTGCAAGGAGGAAGGGGGGATTATTGTACTGGGACCTCCTGAGAAATCCACAGAATGTCTCCTCGCGTTGTCCACCTGCAGTGGAAGGGAAGCATGGATTCTTTGGCTTGTAATTCCTCTTGGTCCACCATTTCCCTGCTGAAATTCTGACTGCAGACTTTGACATCAGAGAAAATCTAGCGCAGAAGTTGGAGACACTGTTGCTGGAGAGGTGGAGAGCGCACGGAGACTCTCTATTCCAGTGTGGCTAGAGCCAGAGGAGGGAACTCAGCCATATCTGTTGCAAATATATTACCAACTCTAAGGTTCACAAATTATGAGTATTAGAACTACCTGGAGAGCTAATACAGACCCAAATTCAGAAACAAGGATAAGACATGAGCTTTTGCAGGTGTAACAAGGTATCCAGGTGATTCTACGACTTACACTAACCCCTGAACATCGCTAATATTCTACATGGAGCCTACACGGGCAGAGCAGCATCACCAGCGACTAACCTGAGACTAGATTTGCTGCTAATAGCTGAGGCTCGTTGCACATCCAGCGTGTAACCTGGGATCCCCGTGACTTCTCCATCACTGGCTTCACTACCCAGAGCCATGGCCATCAGTCCAGGTAATTGCTGCTCCTACCTTCTCAGCTAGTACTTTGACACTGATTGTAGTTCTTGCCAACTCTATTCCTGAAAGGATAGGAAAGTACCATTTAATGTATATCTGTTATGAACTGGCCAATTTGATGCACAGTTTATGAACATTATTCCATTGGACTCTCCTCAAACACACCATCAAGTAATTGGTGATGAAATGAAAGCTCAGTTATAGCTCAGAAAAGTCCCATCTCTACTATGGCCTGGATTAGAAAATAAGTTTGCTTAACTACAATGTCCTTTCCAGTTTCTTCCTTGCTTGTCTTTGGAGAGAACTAGTGAGAACCACCAGTGTCTGCTCTACCCGAATGTTTGTGGTCTCTTAAACTTTGTCAAGGAAGATGTTAATTCAGCTGGGCAAGAATTAAGGTTGCAGATGTCAGATCAGCACATGTGAAAATCAGCACCCGATCACAGTTTGTGTGGATGGGAGAGGCATTTATGAAGCACCCGCGGTGGACCAGTTATGGTATTACATGGGACTGTGCACACTCTTCCTTTCACAGGTCAGAGGGACAGCACACTAACAGCTCCTTCCTGACCTCCCACAACATTTGTTACTTCCTACAAGAGCTTCTGAAAATTGATTACTCAGAAAACAGAAAAAAACTAGTGATAAAATTGTAGCAAATTCCATTCGCTTTTCTTGCTGGCTTTATTGAATCTGTTTAAATTACTTTGGAAGCCTAAAGAATGACAGCAGCTATTTTTGAAGGTTGGAAATTAGGACTGAACTTTCCTCACACATCATTAATGAGGTTTGAAAGAATTTTAATTACAAGTTTAAATGCACTTTCAAATGTTAAAAAGGATTTACATTATATTTTAGTGTTTACTGCACTTTAAATGATTTCTTCTAATGTTCATTTTCATTTCATGTATTCTGATTTATTCTTCCTTGTTTTCCATTAGGTTTTATTAGCAAAGGACAGCCATGGATGTGTAATACAGCATGTCTACCTGTAGTGCTCTCCTCTCAGAAATAGCAATTCCATTTAGTCCAACATTCATATGCCCATGTTAAATTGTTCATCTTTATCAAAGCTGCTCCAGACATGCTCCAAAGCAAATGTGTTTAGTATATTACTTTGTATTCTTTGAGCAGACAGTAACATAGTTTTGACAGCTTATTCTCAACAGTTAAGCATGAAGACATTGTAAAACTGTCCAAAGACATTTAGTCTGGTGTTAATGATCTGTTTTGACTCTTTCTTGTCTACAGTTTCTGATATTGCTGCTTCAGCTTCTGCTGCTAAAGATAAGATGACATTTGATAGTTGGGTTCATCGCATGAAAAGTTTAATTTAATTACAGATGGTCTGATTTGCTAGATTAAAAGGTCAAGTATTATACAATTCATTTTGGTGCAGAGATTCAAGAAGGTTTTACAGTGCAAAGTTCATACAGTCAAGAAAGAACAGACTTCCTCAGAAACAAGGCAAAATGAAACACCAGTGACTATTCTCAGGCAAGAAGAGACACATTCAAGTATATACAAGGAATTGAGCACATAACTAATAATCAAGGTCAACACTGATTTTGGAGAGAACAAAAAAGGCAGAGTATAGAGAACCAGGCTAGAACTGTCTTTTAAAAATACCACCAGATTATGTAGAAATATTAAAATGACTCCTAGACCACCCGCACAAGCACTTCACAGTTTCTCCTGTTGCTTAGCAGTTCCCCTTTCCACCACACACAAAAGCTGCTCGATTTTTACTGAGATGAAATGACTTCAGATTTTAAAAAATTACAAAGGCAATGAATTCCAGATAACTGTTCACTCTCAGCCTACAAAAGAAAATGAGAGACAGTATGAGCCAACATTCCAGAGCAACTTCATTTAAGAACAAAACGTCCCTGAGTAATGAGGCCTATGCTATGGGACCAGGGTCAACTTGACCAACTGACTTTCAAAATCCAAAGCAGCCAAGTGACCACTTCTGTACCAAAGAATGCACAGTCACTGAACCCCCAGCTGGCTAAAATGATTTTAGGGTCGAAAGAGCATTAATAACTGCTTGCATGCAGGAGAGAGAGGTGGGCATAGTGCAAGGGTGAGAATCTGATGGACTCTTAAGAGTTTGGCTTCCTCTCATGGAGCGTATGTTGATCAAAGAATTTATGAAGATCAAAAATGACTCAAAGATTCCCCACTAGAGCTGCTAAAAAGAGGTCCACTTCATTAGGCAGTATGCTGTCAGGGATGTGAGGAACAGCTGGCATTTCAGTTCCTTAAAAACTCTTCCCACTTATCGTAAGTGTTAAACCTGCAGCTGCATCCGCACCTTCGTACATGGTTTTCACTAGATGGTGAGCTGGCAAAGACAGATCTTGTTAGTGAAATTTGACTTCTACTCACCCACTGTATCCCCACTTTTTAAAAAATCTAATTACAAAAATCACTGGATAAAGGGAACGTGGAAAGCTCTGTAATGCATTTGACCCTTGCCAAATCACAGCTGGAAAATTAATACAAAGTGATTTGGACAGAGGAGCTATTACAAGGGTTTAAAACTGGCTCAAAGATTGTAAAAAAAAAAAGGTAATTACAAATAGCAATGCAATCACAAAGCAGTATTCGAGTTTTCTGTAAAACAGCAGTATCCAAAGGACCTCCTTGATCAGGATTTGAGTTCATTTCTGGTCAGTTCACTTATTAGGTAATAAGAGGAACAAAGAGCATATGAAAGAGATCACTACAGACTCTTGATATGAAAAATGGGAAACATTAATGAGGCAAAACCACAAATATTAGAGTTAATCCTTACCTACGATTTTGCTAAGTTTTAGTTACCCATAATTTTCTACAGTTTATTACCTATGATTAACTGTAGTCCAAATATATTAAGTGGAAATTCTATAAATAAAGAATTCATGTATTTTAAATTGTGTGTCTTTCTGAGTAGTGTGATCAAATCCTACATGGTCCTTCTCCATCCTGCTTCAGATGTGGATTATTCCTTTCTCCAGTATATTTATTTCCACTGTACCCACCCATTAACTATTTAGTAGTCTTATCAACTCTCAGATTGATGGTGCTTGTGTTCAAATATCCTTATTTTACTTAATAATGCACAAGACTAGACACTGGCAATTTTTTACACTGTATTTTAAAAATTGCTTTATTATATTCTTAGTTGCTAATTTTTATTAGAATTACTTCAGAAATTAATTTTTACCTCAGGTGTGTGTGTGTGTGTGTGTGTGTGTGTGTGTGTATTTAGCCCTATCTTTGCCTCAAGCATCCACAGGGCAAAGGGGCTGGGACCTATTTCCCAAATAGAGGAGAAGGTCATAAAGAGGAAGTCAACTAAAATGCACTGATCTGAGAATGTAACAGAGACATTCTGCCTGATCTAAAACGTTTAAGCCCCTCTGCAGATAATTTTAAAACGTCATTTATTTGACATTGTTTCATCTCCCTAGTTTTATGTTGGTATGCTAGTATTTATTGGTGCAAAATAATGACATAATTCAGGGCAGTGAAAATGCTTAAATTTGAAAAGTGTTTTTTATACTCCCAACGTTGCTTCTTTTAACACTCAGTTCCTTTCCAGTGAGCTAATGCACATGTAGGTTTCTAGTTGAAAACCACGAAGAGTAAAACTTGGGAGTATTTGTAGTCCAAAAACCAAAGAAAAACAAAAGGAGGAAAATATGATAATACACACAGAGTTTGTATTATTTGCACGTAGAATTTACAATAGCTAGTTACTTTTTTAATGTGAGTAATAAAAATATGCTGCCATGATGAAAATTACTTAATTAGATATTGATTACACCTCTGATATGCACTGAGCAGTCTATTAAAGGTTGTTTCATTGTCGTAAGAAAGGACTGTTCCAAGTAATATTCAAAAAGTTGTAAGAAAGGCACTTTCCTTGATCTCAAGAAGCTGTGGGTGCAAGTGGATTCTTGGAATGTTAGAGTTTCAAAACCACCTTAAGGCTTCATTGATTCTGACCTTTTCACCTTGGATAAAAAGCGGACCCCCCCCCAAGGAAATGAGGACCCGCTGCCTTGCTGGTGTCAACATGGCGCATGGGCCCTGAGCAGTGTCTGCCCAGAGGGCTCCACATAACTGTGCACCCACAAAACCCGGAGGAATCTTTCACTTCCCATCTGCTTCCATCACGCCGAGTCTCACTTCACCACTGTCCTAGCCAAACTGGACCACGCTCAACAGGCACAGAGCACTTTCACCAAGCATCCGCTCTGGAAGTCCGACCGAGCCAGTTGACGAGGCTCAGCCCCAGACTGAAGCACCGCCAGTGCCTCTCTTGTGCCAGGATGGACAGAGCTCCAGGCCAGCCGCTTTCAGAGCTTTGGGGTCACTTAATCCCAAAGGGCTTTTCATTCCTGACATCCTTGGCTCTGTCCCACAATGCGCACTCCCAGCTTCGGCTATGCCTCACGTCCTCCGCCGCACGCTGCAGTTTCGGCCCCCATGACTCACCCGCCCATCCCCACCGCATTTTCCTGCCAGCCCCCAAGCCCTTGTTCACACCGCCCCCTCTGCCCGACCTGCCCTTGACCACGTGCCTCCCCGGGAAGAAACCAGTTCTCCTTCCTTTCAGGACTCATCCCCGTCTCTGCAGAGAACTGCTGCCGACCTCCACCTCTTACCGCACTTCACTGAACGGACACGATCCCCCATTTTTAATCCCTTTGTAGTTTAACAGGAATTTCAAATGGAGTAAATTGCCAATTCATGGAGTAGGGAAGCTGTCATAGCCCTCCAAATGGATAAACAGTTTCCTCATTCACCTGTCTACCCACCTGAATGCAGTTTCTCTGAGGATCTATACTGCGGTTTGCAGGCCCTTCAGTTCCCAAAGCAGTGTCTCTGGCACATGGGAGGTGCTTACATTTGAGTTCACTGAATGAGCATCTACACTGATCTCTTTGGCGGCAGGAGTGATGTCTTCATCCCTCTTACCCCACAACTAACTCTTCCAGCAGCGCCCTATGGAACGCTTGTTCCACTATAAAATCTTTCCCTGCTCATTCACACACTTCACACAGCTTGGCGTCCATCTCAAATCCGACCGTATTGCATCTGAAATCTCCTCCACGAAGATGAAAGCTCACTTCTGCCCTCTTGAAAGAAGACTGCTTGTCCTCACAGCTTCGCTGACCTGCAACCTACAAGCAGTCAACTTCCAGGCTCCAGACTTGACTCAGCCGCTTTTGTTCACAGACAAGATTATTGCATATCTCACAGTAGGTAAGTCTTGGAAGGAGTCTACATCCACCAACAGATAAATGGAGGTAGAAAATGTGGCAAATGCATACCATGGAGTACTATTTTGCCATAAAGAATCATAAATTTGAGTCATTTGTTGGACAAATAGATGCATCTTATGACCGTAATGTTAAGCAAAATAAATTAGATAACATAAGTTTAAACATGGCATAATTTCTCCTATATGAGAAACTCAAAATATAAATAAATTGAAAAGCAAAACAATAGATAATAGGAAATGAGAAAGGAACAAAGAGATGGAGGAAGGCAAGGAGAAGAAGAGAATTAAAGAAACAAGAAAGAATTCAGATATATTAGGTACAGGTGCCAACTTTCCACAAGGAATGTGCCAGTGGACTTACGGGAAGTCAAGGAACATGTGTAGTTTTGTCTTTGTCTAGATAATTCCTGCCAACTACCTAGACTCTGAAACTGAAATTTCAGGGTTAACTTCCATGTTTACTTCCCTCTTACATGATGGAAGCAAACATGGAGCTTAACTTCAATAGCACATTTAATGAAATATGAAGAAAGTTTCAATGTTTAATTATCAGGAACAAGAGTTGGCAAATTCTTTTTATAAAGGCCCAGAGACCAGCCAGGTGTGCTGGTGCACACCTGTAATCCCAGCACTTGGGAGGCTGAGGGAGGAGATCGCTGTGAGTTCAAAGCCAGCTGGGCTACATCAACAAGATCAGTCTGCACTACATAGTGAGACCGTGTCTCAAAAAATAAAAAATAAAGGGTGACAGATTATGCATTTGATGTTTGCAGGCTACCCTCTCTGTGTGACAGCTACTCAGTTCTGTTGTATGACTGCAGCCCAGACAATGTGTAAACAATAGGCATATCTATGTTTCAATAAAACTTTGTTTACAAAAAGAGGCAACAAAGTTTGCTAAATCTTGGCCTAGAATTTGGTTGAATTAGATGTTTTTCTGTACAAGTATTCTACCCCAATTGATATTTTGAAAATATTTTATTACATATAAATTGTAATATAAAGGCATTTTAGAAAAATATACTGCAATTTGCCAATAAAGTTTCACCTAATATTAAGTGCAAATGAATTTGATCTTTATTTTGCCTACTTTCTCATCTAAAGGTAGATGTCTACTATGCCTTTTTCATTTCAAATAATGCTGCTGTGAACAGCAACAAGAACGGTGATTTGAAAAGCATTTTCCCTGAGACAAAGCAGGTCCGTGAAATACATTTTTTTTAAAAAGTGATGTTGGGAAGTGTCTTTTTCTGGTTGCCTGTTTAATTTTGCACTGTGGCCAAAATAAAAAGCATTTACTCTCTTTCTGTGTATAATTTCCAGTAAGAAGTCATTCTCCAGTTCCATCACCCTGCTCAGGATGCTAAGTAAACCTGGAGAGACATATTATCCATGGAGAAGTTCAAGAAGCCAAGTGATCAATTATTTGCCAAAGAAGCAGAATATTGCTTACTTGCCTACAGCCCTTGAAAGAAAACAAAAAAAAATTAACAGGAGGAGAACAGAGAAGAAATTAAAAAGGTCTCAGAGTGTATCAAGCATCTTACAAGACAATTTAATTTTCTCAGTTAAGATGTAGCAAATGGTAATGAATAAACCCTGTCCCTATTTGATAACATCCTCTGTGAGGTTACTTATTTTGACAGAAACCAAGGGCTGTGCTGCCAGAATGTTTTTGCTTATTCAGTGGCTATAACGTTTTTAACATTTTACCTAATTATCATCAATAATTTTAACCACATTTCACATATTGAGCGCTAAAAAGGGAAATCAATTAAAGTCATCTCACAAGTTTACTTCAATTAGTATTTATTGAGTGCCTATGCTGTACCCAGTAAACATTAAGATGATAGCAGTATAACAGCGAGAATAACAAAAATCTCTCTTGTCATGGAGGTTATTGTTCAGTGGACAGAGGCAGAAAAATAAACGAGAAGTATAATAAATAATAAATATATTCATTTAGTTATTTGAAGGTTAAATGTTAAACTCTGAAGGCTATGGAATGGAATGAGAAATTACAATATTTGACTAAGGTCAACATAGGAGTCCTGAGAAGATGAAATTGTGGGCAAAGATTTGAAGGATAGGGTGTAAGTTAGCCAAGAGCGTATTTGGGCGAAAGACAACATTTCAGAGTATGTGTACAACTAGAGTCCGAGTCTGAAAACGAGTATTTCTGGAAAATGGAAACCTGGCAAAAATACTTTGTGTCTGGAATGATATGGGGTCTTACCACGTAGGTAAGGAGTTCAAAGGTGATAAAATTTTAAGATTGGGGGCAGGGAACACCTTGGCCTTGTCTAACATCTCATTCTGAGTGCACTGAACAGCCAGTGCAATTTTAAACAGAAGAAAGACAAAATCTGACCTATCTTTTAACAGGAATAATCTGGTTTCTATGTTATGTGTTAACCAAAGGAACTTACTGTTGTTTTTTTTTTCTGCTACTGGTATAACAAAATATCTGAGACTGAGTAATTCATGAAGAACATGAGTTTATTTCTCCCAGTTTTAAAGGGTAAGAAATCCAAGGTGAAGATTTTGGATAGGGGAGAATGATAGAAGCTACAGCGCGGGAAACTCTCCTACGTACTTCACACACAGATGCACAGAAGCCCTACGTGAGCTGCTCTGTGTAGATCTAAAATGTCCCCTAAGAGTCTCATATATTCACAGGTGAGGCTTTGGGAAGGTGTTTGGAGCATGGGGGCTCTAATTTCATCAAGTAGATTAATCCATTGACAAGATCAAAATGTGATGGCATTACCTGGAGATGATGGAAATTCCCTGAATGGGAATGACCTCATAGACTTCATTTTGTACCCTTTTCCTCTGGCTCTTTCTCGCCTTCTGTGCCTTGGGCTGCCGTGAGTCTACAGCTTTCCTCTGCTGTACCCCTGGGTCTGGAGGTCTCTGCCTCACCTCAGACCCACAACAGTGGAACCAGCCAGCTGTGGCCTGAAACCTCTGAAACTGTAAGCCAAAATAAGCTCATTTTCCTTTCATCTTTTCTGGTATTTAGTCACAGATGCGCGCATGCACACACACACAAAGGCAATACTTAGAATATTACTTTTAAAAAGCTTATTGTGCTAGATATATTTGAGTATATGTTTGCTACCTATCAATGTGTAACAGATTAGCTCCAAATCTTACTAGCTTTAAACAAGAGACATTTATAACCTATAGCTTCTGTGAATCCAAAATCCAGGTACATCTTCACTGGGTGTTTCTAGATCAGGATAGCTCTTAAGGTTTCAATCAGGATGTCCACTGGGGCTACAGTCATCTCAACTGGAGGAGAATCCACTTCCAACTTCACTCTTGAGGACACTGGCTGCCCAGAAATCCTCACGGTTAACTGCAGATATTATTGCATATTGTGTATTTTACCCACATGACTATTCAAAATACAGTGATGGGATTCTAAGCAAGGACAAGCAGAAGATAGAGGGAGAGAAGCAGAGAGGGAGAAAGAGAAAGACAGAGAGAGACAGAGAGAGAGAGAAACAGAGACAGAGAGACAGAAAGACAGAGAGAGAAAAATAGCAGAAGGCGTTCAAGATGGAAGAGAAAATCTTCTTCCACCTATTCAAGGAAGTGATGTTGGAATATCTCTATGCTCTGTTTGTCGAAGCCTGCACTCTAAGGAAGCAGGTTATACCAGATGCTGATGACAAGGCCATCCTTAGCCTGTCTAGCACAGAGTTTTGTGTAGCGCAAGAATTAACATCGTAGCCTCCAAACAAGTGCGTGAGACTTGTATGAAAGTCTCCAATAACGAGTATTTTCTGACAACTAAGTAAATCCAAAATTTCATTTGATCTGTGATTTGAATAATCAACACAAAGTCATTATTCTGACTACATTCATTCTTTATTGCTAAGGTTGACTACAATAATATTGAATTATAAAAGTTTCATATTTTCTAGAAAAGTAAAGAATGGGCCAACAAGAAGTATTTTACACAATGCATCCAAGTGGTATGTTACCTTAATTTCATGAAAAATCTAATATTATAGCATTTATGACATTGCAACATTATGACACTTTAAATCATTTATAGTAGGTATACCGCCAGTCGTGTTGACGCATACCTGTAATCCCAACATTAGGGAGGCTGAGGCAGAAGAATCCTTGTGAGTTCAAAGCCGCCTGAACTGCATAGTGAAACCCTGTCTTAAAACGACAAAAGCAAAACAAAACAAATAACAAGTATACTGAAGTACCCTTAATGTTCTTTTTAGAAAATGACAAATCAATTAAAAAACAAAGTAAAATTCAGTTAGAAAAAACTTAGATTGATATTTTTCATGTTCGAGGGGAGGCAAAGGGAATTTAAAAAACTGCTTGCCATACACAGGCAATTCTGTGATGTCTATGTTTGCATGATATTCACCTGAAATGCTCTATAGTAAGGGAACACATAACCCTTCTGGAAATACTTTTTGTGCTTTAAAAAATTTTTAGATTGTAGTAAAACATATCTAACATAAAATTTATCATCTTAACCATCTTATTTGTCAGTGTATCATTCAGTAGTTATATTTACATTCACATTACCATGTAACCAATCTCCAGAGCTGGTTTTATCTTGCAAAATAAATCAGAAAACTCTACACCTATTGAAAAAGTATTTGTAAGACAGAACTTACAGAGGCCAGACTAAATGGGAAAGATATAGCTATGTGCATACAAGCTATACCAATCCTTTGGTGCCAAGGATTGGGTCTTTTTTGACCCTATTTCCACCTGAGATGCTAAGGAGGTACAGCTCCTAACTTTTCTGACTCTAATTATCTAAGTTCCTGACTGTGGCTTATACATCTGGTTTTAATCTCCTTTGTGTCTTCCTTCTATTCGCTTTATTCTGCTTGCATAACCCTATTCTCCCTTCTTCCTGAATTCAGGAGTTGAATAATTATTAGAACTTACTGTGTGCCAAGAACATTATAGTCAAAACAAACAAACTCTTCTTGCCCCCGTGGAGCTGACAGGCTAATGGAGGATAAAAGGGCAAATATAAAAAAGTATAATAGAATGTGACAAGTATTATGTAAATGAAATATTAATTGCAGTAGGGGCATAAAGAAGAATCTGGAAGCCAATTCTGTAACATGAAGGAAAGCCTCCCAGTCATCTGAGCTATAGATGGTATATACAATTCATCGAGGGAAAGTGTATAGCAATGTGAGTATGTGTTGGGAAAAAATCAAGATAAAGTGAAGAAGGTATGCACAGACCTGAAGCATGTGTGTGCACGTAGAAATTAGATGAGCTATGATATCTGAAAATATAAATGAGGTACAGTGTACTGGAATATTAAAGGGCAAGAAGAAGTATGGCAAGGAGCACCCAGAAGACAAAAGACTGTACGCAGCTCGTTAAAGAATTCATACTTTGCCCTAAATGCAAGCAAGAGTCATTGAATACCTCTAAGTATAATAGCAACATATACATTAGATTTGCATTTTAGAAAAATCATGTGTGCAGTGTGCGGAGCAAGTTGGAGGAAGATCTCACTAGAGAAAAGAGAGCCTGTGCTGTTAAAAACAAAACGATGAACTGAATTGTGTGCATAACAAATGACATGAAGAAAAAAGTGATGAATTGGTCCATAGCTAGTGACCCTAGTAAAAAAGAGTAGGCCAAGGAATGTTCAGAATTCAATATTTGGCCAGTGGGCAGTAAGTAAAATGAAAAGATTGAGAGAAAAAAAGGACCTTAGTCCTCTGAGGAGGGCTATGCAGCTGCAGATTTTGATAGATGCACTGAACATCCAAGAGGTATTTTGCAGTAGAAGAGATGTTGAGTTGTAAATTTTAGGAGTATGGCTGCCCTGAGAAAGATGAATTCAAATGTTTTCAGCATGTAAAGAGTGTTACTGATGCTGCTACGGGAAATAAGGGCAATGTGTCTTAGAAAGTATGCAAATTTAACCTAGACAATTTAAGATAGAACCCTAAGAAATACCAAAATTTCAGGGTTCTTAAAAAAAATCTGATTCCAATGTCAGTAATATGGATGAAGAAAGTGTGGGGTGTTTTAGATAGGAGTGCAAGAGCGGGGTGATCAGGCAAAGAAAGGTTTCACCGGCTTAGCAGCAAAGAAATTATATCTGGCTCTGGCAAGAACAGTTTTTCTAAGGACTAAGAGCAGAAGCTGTGTTAACACAAGTGGAAGAGTGAGTAAATCTGAGAACTACGGACAAGGAACACAGACAACTCTTTCAAAAGTCTGACTTGTGGAGGACTGTTCAAAAAGTAGTAAAAATTATTAGACGGAGGGACAAATTTCAGAATGTGAGAACATTGAGCATGTTTATGGCCTGGTGAGGACAAAGCAAAACAAAACGTGAAGACAAGGAAAGGTATCCCGAGAAGGCAGGAGACAGGACCTGAAGAAAAATATGAGGGTTGACCTTCAGACAGGAAAATAACTTCTATCTTGGGATTTCTGTTTATAGATTTGGTGGCAGGAAGTTTGAGTTCTATTTACTCTCTGAGCAAATAGGCTAGTAGTTAGAAGAGCAGGACAAAGAATTTGAGGAAGGAGTGGGGAAAGCTCCCTTGTTGCTATGGGTTGAATGTCTGCCGCAAAACTCCACTGAAATGCAATTGCTGTGTGATGAGATTGGGAAGGGAGGTCTTTAAGAAATGCCTAGGTGATGGTGATGTTAGCGTTACTGATGGATTAAGGCCATTACTGTGAGAGCTGTTAATTGTTAAGAGCCTGGATTTATCGTATAATGAATCTTGTTTTCCTGGATTTTGCCTGCTGAGTTTTCCCACTAGCTGTTTCCAGGGCTGTTGCCATGTAATGCGCTTTGCTGTGTATTACACAGTGAGAAGACTTCATCAAAGGGCAGCACCGTGATATGGAATTTAAGATCTATTTACTTTTTAAAATAGCAGATGTTACATTTGGGATCTGAAACATCCCCCAAAGGCTTATTTGTTGAAGGTTTTGTCCCCAAGCTAGCAGTGTTAAGACGTGGGGTCTTTAGAAGGTGATTAAATCATGAAACCTTTCAACTCATCGATAGATCAATACATTGATGAATTCATAATGTAACGGGTTGGTGGGAGGTGGTCTAAACTTAGGAGGCTGGGGCCAGTTGTAGGAAGTAGGACATCGGAGGTATGCCGCAGAAGGGGATATTTTGTCTCAAACCCAGCCCTAGCTGTTTCCATGCTTCTTGGCGAGCATGACATGAAAAGCTTGAGCCTACCACATGCTCCCTACCATGATGGTCTGTTGTGCCCCTGGGTCAGAAACAATCCAAGGAAACTTGGACTGCCAGGAGTGGTGGTGTGTGCCTGTAATCCCAGAACATGGGAGGCTAAAGCAGGAGGATCGTTGTGACTTCGAGGCCAGCCTGGGCTACAAAATGAGTTTGTGGCAAGCCTGGACTGCATAGTGAGACCCTGTCTTAAAAAAAACAAAAAAAACCTTGTATTAAAATTTCTGAAAGCCTGACCCAAAATAAACCTTTTCTCTTCTCCTTTAAGCTTCTGCAATATTTTGTCACAGTGATGGAATCCTAACTAATACAGAAAAAAAAAAAAAAGAGAGAACACATTTATAATATTCAGGAGCCTAGGTATTTTGTAGTTTTCAAAGGAAGGCCTGAAAGCATGGCAGCTACACTGTTAGTTTCACAGTAATCATGTAAGCTAGCTACATGTTATTGTGACAAAATATCAAAGTACTCTAAGTCAACTGAAAACAAGGAAAGGTTTTTTGGTCTCACAATTCCAGATGTCTCAGTTCATGATCTCTTGACTCCATCCCTTTGGCCCTGCAGCAACATAGCACATCATGGTGGCGAGGCAGCAGAAGCTACTCATGGTGGCAAGGAAGCAAAGAGAGAGGCAAGGAGGGACGAGGTTCCCGGTACCTCCTTCGTGGATGTCTTTGGCCACCAGGCTTCCTCCCTCATGGCCCCATGTCTTAATGGTTTCACTGCTCCCCAGTAATACAACGCCTGGGAATCAAGCCTTTCACAAATACACGGACTTTGGGAGCACTTGTACAAACAATAGTAGTGGTTTAGTCAAACATCTATCAAACTACTTGTATTTCTTATCAAAATAGAGATGAGTATTAATCTAATTCTTATGCAAAACATTATTTAAAATGTACAGTAAAGAAAGTTCATAAAACAACCCTCAACTCTCAACTATTGAACTTGATAGACCAAAAAATGTATACTCTGTCAAATGCTGCAAAAATTTCTAAATGATTACTCTTCCATGTCTGTATTTATCTTATTATAGCCTAGGGAGAGGCACCAAGTCACGAAAAATACTCTCATTAACACTGCCTTAGTGGTCTTCATCCAAGATATGTCCACAGGTTCATTACTAATTTCTGTATAGACTTTGTTTTTCAGAAAGAAAATCAAACTAAGATGCAGATGAAAATCAATGCCTTTAAAAAAAATTTTTTTAG
This sequence comes from Dinomys branickii, assembly GCA_004027595.1. Taxonomy (NCBI): domain Eukaryota; kingdom Metazoa; phylum Chordata; class Mammalia; order Rodentia; family Dinomyidae; genus Dinomys; species Dinomys branickii. The sequence goes on along the minus strand of PVLD010016112.1, from coordinate 19,383 downwards.
ATGCATCTCATCTTTGAATTGCATTATTATTTCAAGTAGTGTCGCTAGGTCTCCAGGAGAATGCATGACTAATGGCATAATGAAAGGAAAAGGACTCCTAGGAGATCTGTGGCAGCATTGATTTTTAGTCAGAAGTGATATTTATATCCCATTTTCTATCTATTCATTTTAAGCGAGCACAATTCTACTTGTGATCAGCACCCTGATAACTAAATGATTGGCCAGATTTCTTTGGAAGGCTGAACTCTTTTTCCCCCTCCTATTTCAAAGGAATGACCATGGATTCTCTAAGGATGTCAAGGAACTATTACAGATTTTACAATTAAGTGAATAGTATGGGTAATAACTATAGGGTTATTTGAATGATTTGTTCCACAGTTTTGAGATAATCTGATGGACTTCTCACAAAAAGAAGAGGTTAAGTTGGTTTTATATTATACCATATGATGGAAGCCCAGGAGGGCTTGAAATATTCTAACACTTCAGGCGGCACCTTGTCACCCAGGGGAAGTCACCTCCTTTATTCCTAACTATTGCGACATCAGCATCTTAACTTCTGTGTCCTGTCCTGCAAGCCTTCTCTCACTTGGCAGTAGTCCCTCTGTGTGTATACTGTGAGCGCTTGGAACCCTTCCCTTTTCCCTCACCCTCTGCATCACTTGTTAGCTTCCTAATTAAAGCACCTTTTTTCATTAGCTTATGATGAACTGTGTAGAGCACTGTGGGGCAGTTTGTACTAAAAGGCCATTGTACTAAATGGCTAGCTTACAGCACACAAGCAAGACTCTCTCTCCCAGTACCGTGCATCTCCCTTTGTCTGCCTCACAATCTAGCATCTAGCCTCCTTTTATCACCTAAACGGAAGCAATTGTTCTAGAACCCACAGCTTTCCCTTACTTACAGCCACCTTGCCATAGGGAGGTGAGGTATGGAAATAATGAAATCATTAAACCGTTAACATTTTTAATATTAAGCTTTATAAAACTGAAATATGTCGAACTAATCAAGCTAAAATTTTTTAAATCTTTCTTTATCTTGTGTTATAGAGTTCCAATTTTATGACAAACTAGGAAAAACTAAAGCAGAAAAAAGATGTACGGTACATGATCAAGAATGAGCTATAGTATCTGTGCATTTAAAACCTTCTTAACACTTAGTATGCTTGTAGGCCCAGGGATATACCAATAAAGTAAACTGATAAACTAATATTCTAAAAGATTGGTACAGAGTTTTATTTAACTCAGCATAGCATGCATAGTTGAATAATATAATTTCAGATCTGACAGGTTACAAACAAACTGATTTTGTAAAATAATATTAAATTACATGGGAACTCGGTGAACTGGAGTGCTTCTGCTTGAAATACAAGAGTTAGTTACAAGATTCTTGCATATGCTACCTAGCATCCTATTGGCGAAAAGTATAATTCAATAATACTGTGCTGGAGATTTGCAGAAATGTGTATTCGCGCTAATTCTCTCATTATGTTTCCAGGCATTTTGAACCACAAATCATACTAAGAAAATGCTGAGATTTGAACATGACATAATAATTATTTTCTCTATAAATTTTTATGTTTTTAAAACTTAGTCCTTGAGAAAGTGTTCATTAATAAAGACTTCTTGGTAAGTAAAACACCATCACAAATTGAGATATAGTGGCTTTAATCACATATGAGGTTATTTCTCGACTATACATATTTATCACTACAGATATTTCTCCAACAAAAACACAAGAGCATTATGCAAATGAGAGTGTTACTTCTGATCAGATAGGAATCTGAAGGGACCAAATTTTTATATCAGGGATTCTGTGTTTCTGGCCATCCAGGGAAATAAGCAGCCAGAAATACCTGGCTTCGGCTGGAAGAAAACTAATGCACTAATATTTATTTATGAAAGCATCATATATTCTGTTCTTCCAGGAATTATTGCAGTAGGAGTTTCATTGCAGTATGCATCAGGTGAAAATACAAGTTGGGATGTTCTAGTACATGGGAAAGCCACAACCTACTACTGAAGAAAGGTTAAGAATTTTTCTCTGATTTCTCAAAAGTTAAAATGAGTTTAATACAGTCCTCTTTGTTGTTTAGTTAAGATAGTGGCCTTTTAGCAGGGTAATATATTGCTATACAAGCAAATTGTTAATAGGTTGAGCAAGCACCTACTGAGGTTTCTGGAGATTAATCAGGGCTCTGAGTACACATTAAAGTAATAAGTCTTTAGATACACTAGAAAAGGAAAGGCTAAGATAGTTTAATTTTATGCATTTCATCTTCCAAAGATTATTTGTGTGACTATCCTTGGTGAGCTCACTGTTGTCTGCAAAAGAAGGCTTGCATTTTCTTTTAGAGCTATATAATCAAATGACCCATCAAATTAATTAATGGGATTTTAATCTAGTGCAGCTAGCCTGCTAATTAACTTGTCAAGTGTGTACACAAAGTCTCCACACAAGTTATTTTTAAAAGTCTTTGCAAGTGTATCTGCAGGATTAGGAATGTGTGAACCATCTCTGAAACAGCAGTCATGAACCTTGGAGGGAAATGCAACTGGTTCCACAGAGGGAGAAGCTCTGAGCAGAGGAGAACAAGGTCTGCAGGAAGGAGATTTTCACTGCATCCCTTTTGTGTTTTGACTTCTGCACCATGAGAATGCATTAAGTACTCAAAAACTGTTTTAATTAAATCTTTGTACAAGATGAAGGAAGAGGAAGGTAAGAAAGGGACAGGGAAGGAATAGAAAAACAGTAACTACAAAAAGAGAATTTGAGAGGGGAGCAAGAGAGAGGCAAAACAGAGAAAGGTACGAATTTTATCTTGTCCTGCTGCTAAAAATTACCATAGTCTGAAATCCCCTTCCCTTTGTATGTTTTTCCCAGAGTCAGTATCTAGACAAGTCTTCATCAGCTCTGCCCTGGCTGACTACTGCAAAATCCTGTCTTCCCCAACTCAGATGTTGTCTGCCCACCCAGACAGCCAACTTCAGATCTCTTCTGTGGCTCTGCATGAGCTACAGCCTGATTTTCCCCACACACCTCTCCAGCTCCTCTCCTACTTCCTCCTACTTCCGTTTGAAATCCTAGCAGCACTGCTCACCCTGGTTCTTCCTTCAGGGGCCTGTGCTATTTCCCTTCGTGTGCATCATGCTGTTGTCCATGCCATTAATGCCACCTTCAAAAATGTTATGGCCTCCTCTTCCATTTATGATTCTGTTTTGCAACTACGTGTTCGTATGACTCTTTTCTTTCTTGGACTATGTGTTTAAACCACTGTACTATCTAGGAGCAGCACTGCTGTTTGATTCGCTTCATTGCAAATGCTTGATACATATTGACTAACCGGAAGTGATAGCGTCCTCAGTGTAACTCTGTGATTCTAAGAAAAGCATTTCCCCTGCTACTTGTCTTAAATGTAGAGAGCTCTGCATCTAAAGAAAGTACCTATTGTGAGATTAGATACCAGTTAATGTTTCTGCTGTGCCTACACTCAGAGGTGCTAGCGTCCATGCCACAGCCACTGGCTTCCTTACATTTTTATTACGGAAAGTTTTAAATGTGCCCAAAAGTAGACAATGACTAATGACCCTATGTGTCGACATCCTCTCAATTTTATTTCATTTACCACCACAGTCACAAATGATCAAAGCAAATCTCGCCATGACCCTCATCTGCAAACATCGATTGTACTGCCCTCGCTTATCGGAATTCTTTTCACATAATAACCGTGAAAATGATAATAACTGACATTTTGTCTCTAATATTGTGATCTATTTTAATAGTTTTATGAAGACCTCTAAATTCCCAATCGTGTTGGATAGGTTTAATGTGGGGTATCATCCCACTTTGTGGACTTCTTTTTTTTTTTTTTTTTGACAGGAACGGATTCCATGCAGCTTGCATTCTTGCAGATGTCGAGGTGCTGGGCGTTCAAGTCAGACCCGGGGGTATGAAAAGAACTCAGAGGAAGATGCTCTCAGCACCGTGGCTGTGCCCCTCGAAGTACTCCACTGCTAAGCTCATCATCCTCGTATGTGCTGAATTTCTACCTTACATTTCTTTCAGCAAATATTAGTTATTTTAGTTGATTTAGCAAAGATAATCCTGGAGCCTAAAACTGCCCTTTCCAAAACTTTCACATTTGCTGTGATTGCCGTAATAATGATCCTTTCGTAAGTGTGTAAATTGGCTTACATGGCTCAGAACACGCAGGAGCCCGTATTGGTTGAATTCAGGAGATTTAACAAAAAGAAAGCTGAAGATAATAAATGTAGTAACAACGAATCGGCTTCACAGGCCGTGCTGTGGGCGTAGCGGTTTCCCTCCTGGAGCCCCCTGTGGCTCTTTCAGTGAATACTTGTGACTGCTCTGGGAATGCTACGTGCAGCCAGCAAACAGTGAAGTCGTGCTAGAGATTGAAATGATGATTTTCCTTACAGGAAGGTAGACTAATAAATCATAATAGAGGAAATGCTTCATTCATCTCTCAGAAAATGGTATGATCTTTCAATAGCTAGAAAATAGGTACATGGGAAGCACATGAATGCAATAATCCCATGAAAACCATCCATAATTGTACTTTTTTCTAAAGTTTTAAACCTCCTGATTTGCTCCGGCTACTTGTGTTCTATTTAGAAAATCCTTTTTTAAATGTTTTGCTGCTGGAAATTGATCCTTTGGACCAAAAATGTGCTAGAAACTCGAAAAGTACTCTTTTTATAACATATTCATCATATCTTAAATGGAGCAATGGGTAATTTTTTATGTTTTGTTTTGTTTTGTTTTGCTTCACTTTACTGTCAATTGTCCATGTAGGTGTCACTAACCACACAAGAATTTTGTTTGTTGCCAGTGGAGGCTAATCATTTTTATAGCTTAGCAATAATGTTTTATATGCACTTACAATATATGCATTTGACATAAGCAGAGGCAGTAATCGAACAATTTAAGTAGCTTACATTTAAATATAAATGAAATGTTAAGGAACTATACCATGGCAATAATTTTGACTGCTAGTACATCCTTTCAAAATCTGCTTTTGGTAAAACTAGTTTTGAAATGTTTAATCTACTGAGAGGTAAGTCACCAAGGTTTCCAAGTTTGTATGTAACAGGAAAGAGAAAAATGTGGAGGAATTATCTTTGGGTTAGGAGAATCAATCTCTGATTTTGGATAAATATTCTATTATTTGTGAAACTTTCTCTTTTGGAAGGAGTTTGTAAGTTTTCAGTGACATTTCTACTTATTTCATTTGACTGCACCTATGGAGTTAGGCAAAGCCCAGTATTACTCATTAGTTTCTAAAGTTCAGAAGAATTACAAAATAGATCACTTTCCTGGGACACTGGGAATGTTAGAAACATAACTAAAGTTATGGTTACATGAATGCACATGTAAATAAAATTCCATCAAACTATAGACTTACAATTTATGCAACCTATCCATTACTGACAATATTCAAGAGACAAATTGGGTAAATTAGAAAGCCTTTTATACATTATAAAATGTTTAGGGCCAAGGATATAGCTCAGCAGTGTAGTGCCTGCCTGGCCAGCATGAGGTGCTAAGTTTGATTCTTCGTACTAGTCCCCCCTCAAAGAACAAGTTAAAAAATTTTTTAAAAATATTTAAATCCTATTAAGGAGAGGGACAGTAGAAACTTCTTCCTTGAATAACATGGCTAATTAATTAGATAAACGAATGAATGCACTGCTGCTAAAGTGCCGAAATAAAATTTTGTTAGCTACATCTTACTAAGCAAAATTTAAAACACCTCCATAATCTCGCAGTATCTACATCCCTCTTAAGAATAGGTAATACACAAAGTAATTATGACTATTTATTCCAATTTTCAAGGACATAAAAAAGCTGCTCAATCAGGCTATAGAACCAAATTAGTTGTTGCATTTTGTTCTTTGGGATTAAGTCATTTCAACTCTTGCCCCAATGGACCATAGAGTCAGTTATTAAAAAAAAGCACTTAATTATTTTTCCTCATTAAATGGTGTGAATTCACCACTTAGTTATTCAGAACTAACCTAGAGAAATGTGGGGAGAATAATGACTTGCAATATGAGATATGCACAGCTTTGAGGTAGTGGGGTTAAAATTGAGAGAACTGATGAACTTTCAATATTGGCTTCTCTATCATCTTATTAGGTAGAAGATATAGAAATTTTCAAATTAGTCCTCTAAAAACAATATAGAGTAAATCAAATATTTCCTCTGCTCTATTTTGCTAAACATTATATGAATAGCTTGTCTATAAAGAAAGATTCCAGAGAGATTACAAAGATACTGCCTACAGCTGACATACGTTATTATATAGACCAATCATAGGTCAAATCATATCACAGCCACACCTAACTTGTAGAAGAGTCACACAAAAGCACACCTTATACAAAGTAATATTTTAGATGTGGTAGGATTCAGGCACTGGAGCTGATGTATTCTGACCAGAGTTAGCAAGATTCAAATAGACAAAAAAGCATAAATCTCTATCAAATGACATGTATTTATAAAAAGCTTAATTTAGAGAATGTTAGTAGGGCTGGGGATATAGCTCAGTGGAATAAGCGCTTGCCTAGCAAGCGCAGGGTCCTGAGTTTGATCCCCAGTACCGCAAAAAAAAAAAAAAAAATAGAGAATGTTAGTAATATATATAGCCAAAAATGGATTAGTCTAAAATAATGAATCTACCAGACACCCTGGGGTTCTGTGAGTAACCTTAATCCAAATAAACTCAAGTCCCCATATGTAGAGAGTGAAAGTTTCTCTCAAGGTAAAAAGCACCTGGAATTATCTATTGACTCTTCACTAGTATTTCATTAAGAATTTCTTATACTGATACAGTATTCAGAAGTTACTGGTGTCTTTCATCTTTCTTCATTACTCTAGACACTAGCAAAAGATAGAATAACATTGTTTTTACTAGTTTACGCATACTTCATTTTAATGCATGTTGTTGTAATTTAACATACTTTTAATAAAACAGATTGGCAATTGTTTCATTTCTAGTAGCAACAAAAATGAGTGAAAAGCATTTTATTTTAGTTACTTTGTTATGGAACTAATGAGATATAAAGCTGTGTAGAAGTGTTCTAGAGGAAGAATGATAGTCCCTAACAGAATTATAAAACACTGCTGGTCTCACAATCATTTAACTACCTTGATTTAAACAGATGGTTAATTCTCTAAGCTGATTTTTTCTGCCTACTATACAATATGTTTGTTTTTATTCATTTTTCATTAGCACACATTTGCAGTACAGGATGATTAGGTCATTTCATTTATTTTGTGTGCACCTATATGTGCACAGCACAATTGTGTCTTATGATCTTATTAAACATTCTCTTTTGGATCTTGCTGAATTTCTGTAGAAATAGCCACACATTTCAGGCAAGCATCAAAAGAGAATTATATGGCCACACTGAGTCGAATTAAATATGAGTTTTATATAGTGTTGACATCCCAATTAACTTTCCTGGGTATTTATTTTGGGGGAGTGTTATACCTCTGGCTAGTTTTCACTTCACATGTGCTTGCATGCAATTTATCAAGAATAGATGATAGTTTCTAACTTAGAATATCAGGTTAATGAAAACCAAAATACACAGCTAGAATTATTATTTTCTCCCAGGCAGAAAAATCATCCTGGCATAAACTCAAAAGTTGCATTTCCTTGGCTTTTGCCTTAAAGTCAAACTGACAGCCATGAGTTAAGGAAATAATTACAGGGAACGAAGCAGAGGAAAATAAACCAAGAGCAGAGACATGTAATCCCTGTGAATTACAACTTTACACGGTCAGCATTTTTATTTGTGGAGATAGCCTGACTATGTATTATCTATCTATAAATAAATATGGTCACAGTACATGTAAAATATTTATAAATTACTTGTCAGGTGCAAGTACTTATTTATATTTGATATTTATTGCTGCTATCACTACACAATCAAGGCACTTTAGGGAAATTAAAAACACAAGTTAGTTCTAGCAGTATCTATAATAAATTCAATTTCATAAAAATAATTAATCTTACATCTGAAATGTAGTTTTGGGAGATTGACTTCTTTCTCTAAATAATGAATAAAACTAGTGAAATATTGTCTACAAGCTTCCAGATTGGCCTGGTGGATTACAACATCTTATTTCCCTCCCAAAACTTTTTTTAAAATGAGCAAACAAGGAAAAAAAAAAAAAAACAATTAGCAACAGCCCTGGGATAGGAACAAGAGAACAGCATAATGAATTTAATTAGCCAGCCTGAAGAAGAAAACAATGTTGCTGGAGGAGAAGAAAGTGCTATACACACAAAGCACACTTCCCACCTACACCTGCACCCCTTGGAAAACCCTATCTGTCTTCCTAATATCATTAAAAACTGTGTAATGAAAATTCAGTTGTTAGCTTTTCCTACTGATGAAGCGTTAGTGGAAATCATTCCATGGGAAAAGTAGCTGAAGCCCAGGGAGAGGAACTGCAGAACTCCTCAGTAGAATGAACTGTGCATGGTTATTCCTCTCTGGGAGTATGCTGCACCAGGCGGAGTGGAGTGAACCCCACCATAGATCAAAGGGACAGTGGGGCACAGAGTTCTAATCAAAATTGTGTGCCACACTGTCTAAGCTCTCCCCTTGTGCATGACTATCTTCTCCCCACTAGCTGGTATTTCCTCAAGCTACAGAAAATTGATTTAAAAATATTTAGCTTTTGGACTTTAGCTTGAAGATACTGCTAGTTGGGTCTCAGAAAATGCAACACAGTGTCACCTACACTCGTTTAAAGCAAAAGAAAACCTCAAACCTGGCCACTCCCATACAAGTAAGATTAAGCAATAAGATTCCATCAGCCCCAGTCCTCTGTACATTTCCATGATAAATCATAGCCACCTTCAAAATTTGATGTCCTAATATTCAATTTTACAGTGAAACAGTCCTATCTGCCCAGCTGTCATGATCCTGCACAATTGCTATGTGTCTTCCTTTCCTTTCGTACCCAGGATAGATCCTGTAAACTCTAAGCACATTTTACCAACCATCTCTGTTCTCCTAGAAATATTTTCTCTCCTGGTTTCCATGATTCCACATTTTCTTTGTGTTGCTCTCTGACGTTTTCTGCCCTAGAACATGCTCCTGTCATCATTCCCAAAGGGTTTTGTGATTATTGATGATGATGTTTCTGTGTTTGTGTGTTTGTTTGTCCAGTACATCAACATTCCTTTTTATTTTTTGAGACAAGATCTCACTGAGTTGCCTACCTGAGGCTCACACTTGTGATCCTCCTGGCACAGCCTCCTAGAATTCTGGGATCACAGGCTTGAGACATCCCACCTAGATCCTAAGGGCTTCACCTCTGCCTAGTTCTATGTATTAGTTTTCCTTTTGCTACTGTAAAAATAATCATCAAAAATTGGTTACACTGGACTTAAGTCAAGGACTGGTTCCCACTGGAGGTTCAGGGGCAATCAGTGCACTGCTCTTTTCCTGCTTCTCATGGACATCTCTGTTTTTCAGCTTGTGGCTTTTTTTTTTTTCATCTTCAAAGTGCATCGCTCATCTTTGCTTCAACATCACTCTGACTTTGGGTCTTACCGCCTCTTCTGTGGAGCCTTACCTTACTTTACGCCTAGCCAGACAAGTTGGGAGAATCTTAATCATGTCTTCACGACACCTCATCTGCAAGGTCCCTTACTCTTACAGGGTACCGGTTATAGTTTCCAGGCATTGGGATGTGGACCTATTTGAGATAGGGTTCCAGTCTCAACGTTTGTATTTATGACTCACATACAAAAGATCTTCAAATGTTTTTCTGTAGTTGATACTTTTCTATGAAACCAAACATCTACTTGTCCAGCTCCTCCATGTGAGTATCTTAGTGACACAGTGAGCTCCAAAATATCCAATCACCATTCCACCTTTTCACATTTTACCTAAAAGAAATTATTCTTTCCTTTTTCATATGTGTAAACTCCTGCTTCACCCTGAGTCGATTGCATCATACTGTAACCACGATTAAAGGGCCTCCTTGTTCTACTTGTGGCTCTTTATTCAAAGAAGACTTTCTGATGATGCTGTCTTGAACTCGGTGGAAGTTTTCTATTTCACTCTCCCATAGTACCGGCAACCAACCCACCTATAGTTATTAACACACTACAACGTATACAGAACTGTAATTTTATATAAATCCATTGTTGTGAATATTTTCCTCATCTACTCCCTCAGTTTCACAATATTTGAATACCTTCATTTTCCTATTTCACACATGTCAACTCCGTAAGGGTATGAATCTATTCTATACATACGGTTCTCATTTTGGGTGCAACTCATCCTGACATTCTGTGGTGTCTCAGGTATAGTTTATAATCTTGAGTGGCATGTATCACACAAGAGTCATATCCTAAAATTCACATGTTCTGAATGGAGCCTTGTCAATGATTGGGATAATGTACAGCGTCCAGACAGTTGAGACTTTCCAATACAAAAGGCCACCTCTTCCTTTTTACAATTCACGATTTATATGCCAAGGCCTTTTCATCATTTTACTATATTGTAGGACTTGAAAAGCATGGTCAAGATATACTTACTGAAATGTGAAGTTGCTTGACGCTAATCATAAGATAGGGTTTACTTCCCTCTTCCTCCCTGGTAGATTATCTAAAAATTTAACCCATGGCTACCATGTCTTTGTTGTAAGTTCAGTCAAGCCTTCTTTATTTTCTAGTTAGGCAGCAAGATTTTACTTCAAGATGTGCAGTTCCCCATCGATTAATTCTGTTCTTTCAGTTGAAGAAACTCCAAACCCAGGGACTGCTTTTATTTTCAATTTCTAACTCATACTCTGAGCATTTGAAGAAATTCTATTGAAGATAATAACATTTCTTTTTCTTCTAGCTTTACAAATTAGAACCAATAAATATCTTTACTTGATTAAAATGTTAAAGCCAATTAATAGCAAATAGTTATCCTAAAATTAGTCGGAGTCCATTATTTGAAACTTGTACATGTAATAGCATGATTCAATATTTATGAAAAATTTTCTCTATGAATAAAAAGATACTTTTGAATGGTTTTTTAACAATGAGACTCGTTTAGTTGGTTAATTATCACTTAACCAACTCAGTATCTATTTCAGAATTTTACCAGTCAAGCTCTTTGTCGTTGCTTCTTCAGAATTAGAGGGACAAAAAGAGAAACTGTCATGACTACATTGTTCTAATTTGGTCAAGTACCTTACATCAGTTTTACAACATAGGATGACGTAATGATGGATGTTGTTTTCCTTTTTTAAGAGAGAAGTTTTAATGCAAATTGCCTAAGCTAGTACAATTTTTTCTACAATTCTATTTCAGTTCTTTCTCTACTCCTTGTTGCCACCCATTGTTTCACAAGTAATGACAAATGTGATAATGAGTAATGGCATCTATTCGTGGAAAATGTGAAAGATCTGAAGTTACAGTACTTTTCATTAAGAAAATGTGTCTCTAGCAGAGTCAGGCACCTTGACTTCATCAGCCCAGCTCTAATTCTGTAAAAGAAATGAATTTTCCTTAAATTTCATAGAGTTCCCTCCATTGCTCCCCCCATCTCCCCACTTAGCTTACTAACTTCACAAGCTTTTTCATGGTAGGTTAAGTGTAAAGAAATGTATCAGCTCTTATTTTTAATCCATTAAAATGCAAATGATGTAGGGCTTTTGATGGTTTAATCCCTTGGGAGCTTTCTGTTATGCAACATTGAGTACAAGTTTTCAAAGTGAATTCTTATATATCCTTCATCTTCTCCCCTCAAAACGCAAAACATAATGAATGATTGGTGTTGAGCCAGGAAACCGAGATGTATGTGCAGGTTAGAACTGACCTTGCTGTCTTGGTCTCCATTGGGGACTAAGTGTAGGAATACACTGGGCATTTTAAAACCTTGAATTTCCATGTATTATCTCTACAGCTCTTTCACTTCAGGATTTCAAAACTATTTACCTCTAAATTATTGTTGATAGTATGTTTTTTGAACAATAACCAAAAAAAATGTAATTAGTACAAGAAAGTGGCCCAATATAAATGTCTGTTGGTTTTAAAAATATTCAAATGTAGTTTTATTTCCCCTCAGAACATTTTTAAGAGTTGTTAAACATTTGGATACCATCAATCCATGTATGTAGACTTCCGGATATTTATGTAAGACCAATATAACACCAAATGAATATACCTAAAACATAACAGTCATGCTATATAAGTATATGTTTTTCAAAATTATGTTGAAGTACTAGTAATTTGTTACAGAGACAGGTAAACATTTCAACATGCACACACATTGGTGTTCTCAGTCAGCTTCTAACTTCCACTGAGTGGTAGCAACACTCCCTTTTAAGGGACTTACCTTTATTCTCAAGTATCTTTCTTCCAACTCAATACGGGTCAGCGCAACATTCATCTTCAAAACTCCCCTTTCTCCTCCCACTCCCAGGTGCACTTAGCATGCAGGCAGCGGTGTGCTTCTAGACTTGGTCTGCTTTGGCTCATTTCAGGCTCCATCAAGTTTTACCTATTTCGTGTCTCATGTTTTCAATTACCCAATGATTAGAATAAAGTAATGTGTCTCTAACATTAATATTTACCTAGACACACATTTCATGTTGTATTTGGAGGAAAGAGGGTTTAAAACTTGGAAGGATTCCCTGTCTGGGTAAGGTCAGGCCAGGAAGAAGTACACTAAGTCCTGGTGTCTATTTCTGTTGTCTCCGGCTAGGTCCTCACTGCCCATCATCTGTCGGAACATAGAAGAGCATTTTTAGTGGGGGTTTACTCAAAGGTTTATTGAAAGTTAGCTCCAAAAGAGGTAAAGGATTCTCTTGTTGCCTCAAAGATTTGTCTCCCCTTGTTCACGCCTTTGCAGAGAAGTGGGGAAAGGAATACAATGCAACAATAGACAAGAATATTCCTGCCCAGTTACATCGGCTGTCTATCCTTGGCTCTTTCCCTCTTTTGTCAAAAGGAAAGTGGACCCTGAACTCCTGAGGCCAGCATCTTGTATTAGCTTTCTGACAGCGGTGTTTCTTTTATGGGCATTCCTCTGAGCTGAGGAGAAGAAGGGAGGCACTTTCCACCCTCAGGGTGAGAGAGTTTAGAGAAACAATTTATCTTAAAAATGTGCTAGTTTTGAAAGGTTTGTTGTGCTTCTCAGTCACAGTACCTTTCTGTGTCCTTGTTTTGCTTCTAGGATTGCCTAATTTAATTAGTTTCTACTTTTTCAGAAAGTAAGGTTCACTCTAAAGTTTGGATATTCCGGAACCACATTCCCAAACTAACAACCACAGCCAAACCAATAGGAATATTATTAATTATGAGTCTTTCATGAAAACTACATTAAACATAGTTTCTTAGATCTGCCTAAATGTATTCCTTTTCCTTTATCTTGTCTTCATTTTTGCTATCAACTATTCAGAAAAATTCCCCTTGAATTACTTGCAACCGTAATATTCATTTCTGGCTCTTGATAAATAACATTTGGGCAAAACACCACCTGGAAACCCTCTTTTCCAATCTCTCACCAGGTTGGAGAAAAGATTTTTAGTTTTAAATGCATTTGATCATCTTCTGATCACTTTACTCCCCAAGCAGTAAATATTAATGTCAATAAGCGTTTACCTAAGTAACATGACAGCTACTGGCAGAGCCCGTGTGTACTGCTCGTCACGGTTCTCTGCCCATCTGAAAACCACCCTTCAAACAAGACTTCCGGTGCAGACTATCAGACATAATACATCGCCTCTTGCAGCCTCAACCTCCTTCCTTCTTGTGGAGGGAGGAGATGTAAGGTCGTTTCCTTCCATTGTTGTGAATCAAAAGACTTATTTGACCATCTGACAAAGGCGAGGGAATGGTAACAACTTGCTATCTACCCAGCAAATGAGGAATTTTGGAAAACAAAATTCTTAATTATGAAGATATTTATTCAAATAAATTAAAACGCAACTTTAATTGCTCCTAGAGTTTAAAAAGTATTGTTTTATAATATGCTAATTTCCTTTAGCCAATTTGTAGTATAAGCCATTCAGAGACTTTAAGCAAAAAGTAAATGGAGCATATCTGTAAAAGTAGCTACTGGCTTTGAATATAAATTTGCAAATAAATAAAATTGTGTTGCATGCAGCAAAATTAACCAAATATTAATCACATAAAAATGCACAATATTTAACATGTATTTTCTTATATAATTTATTAATTTTAATTTTGTGCTACAACCATAACTTAACTCTATGCCTATCACATTTTGTTACAAAACAGTGGACTACCTAGAACAAACAAGTAGAAAAATTTTGGTTCTTCATTCACAAATAAAGGCTTATGTAACACATTGAAATATTCTAGCAAAATTAGGACTTTGATATTATTAGATCCAAAGATTCAGGAATCCAAACATTGAGGAGGAAACAAAACATTCTTAAAAATCAGTTACCTAACTAGAAATTTTTCTAACATTCTACCAAAAGAGATGACAAGGTGATTATACTCTCTGTAAGGTATTTTTGAGATATAGAATTCCCCGATACCTAGTCAACAAACAAGGGAGGGGAGTTATACAAACGTGTGGAAAGGAATGATCCCCCAATTCAGAGCACTGGCTGTTAAAATCATCAGCAAAACTGCTGCTACAACTGAGAGTAGAACAATTATTTTATAAAGGAGGGAAAAACCAGAGGGAAATCTGCTCTTTATGAAGTAGAACAATGTGAACCCAGGTTTGTGATCCTGATGCTTTTCCTAGCAAAGCATTCTCCAACTATATGCAGCCTGAGTGTTAAAAACCCTGAAGCCTCCAAGGTGAAAGATAAGCTTGTGAGAAGACCTGTAAATTTGGAAAATCTCTAGAAACAAGAAAAACAGAAACAATGATTCTAACCTCTGCCCAGTGCCGCATCTTTGCCCAAATTTGGAAATCAGAGAGGAAACCAACTGAATGAAAGGGTAAAAAGCTGCAGTTGAAAGACATAAAAACAGGACTAGAAGATATGCAGCTATATATCATAGTGGACGAAGTTCATAGATTGATTTCAGGCAAACTAACATCATAGTAAACCAAACTCCAACTTTCAGAAGAGTGTAATGAATATAACATTGTTACAATGTGTTACCTGTAGTATCTACATTTGGGTCCAAACACAGTCTGCAAACTAAAAAGGAATGAACTGCTGATGTCGCATGGTTTATTGAGAGGAACAGTTAATGATTAAAAGTTTCTTTTATATTTTGACCAATTTTGCATGCTTATATCTGGTAATCTGAGCAATTTAGGTGAAGACAACAATTTGCAGTATAACAACTATTGGTGAATTCCTACAATTCTGTCTAGTGAAACTATGTATTGTCTCTAATGATCTTTTAAATTATTATTTTCTTAGTCCCTTTGGTGGTTTGATCAATCTTCTATTATAACAACTGGTAATCTGAGCAACTTTGCTGAAAATAACAATATGTAATATAACAACCACAGTTAATCCCTATCATTTGGTTTGAAGCCCTGTATCATTTTTAATGTTCTTGCTTTGTTTTGTTTATATTTTGCTATTGTTCTTTTTAAATTTTTTTACTGTTCTCTTTAAAATAAAAAAAGGAATGAAAGAAAAAAACAGGAAGGTATGTATTTACACTCAGGGTAATAAACCATTCTGTAGTGAACTTCCTATAATTTAAGTAAAGTAGTTCATTATTAACTGTAAGTAATTGGGATATATGTCACACACAAACTGTAATTCCTAGAATAAACTTTGTAAAAGAAATATGAAGCGACAACTAGGTAGGAAGCTAAAGAGAAGAATTAAAATGAAAGATTAAAGCTTTTACAAAAAAGCAAAACAGCAAAAGGGCAAAAAAATCAAACACACAAACAAAAGCAAATAAGACAAACAATAAAAACAAATATTGAAGAGCAGACTTAAAAAATTCCTTGCCTTTGTATTAACCTTCAGTAGACTAAATATGCCAATCAAACTGCTAGACTGGAGTATTAAGAAGCTAGAACAAGCTATGTGTTATGTCTTTTAAATAAGAAAACACAAAAGTATGTGCTCAAATCTTTGAACTTTTTTCTACCAGGTTTTTCATATTGAGTTGTATAAAGTAGTTTCATATCCTAAATATAAGTATTTTATCAGATATTTGTTCTGCAATTACTTCTTCCTTTTTGTTTTTTTCATATTATCTACAGAAAAGCAAAAGGCTTAATTTGGTTGGAGTCCAATTTATCAATCTTAGCTTTTATAGCTTGGGCACACACACCCCAATAAGCATAATCATCTGAGAAATGCAAATTAAATCTACACTCAGTTGCTATTATGTATCTACATGATTGGCTAAAATTAAGAAGACTGACAATACAAATGTTCAGAGATTTTAAATTTCAATATACATATCGCAAAAGTGTGTAGTCACTTTGGAAAGCAATTTAATACTTAATGATAAAGCTAATCAGAAATCTACCATATCCAGCATTGTTACTCCTACATATTTAACCAAGAAAAATAAACACTTATTTCTATTCAAATGCATAGAAACAAATCATATTTATAGGAAATTTACTCAAAATAACCAAATCTAGAAAATAATCCAAATATCCATTAACTGGTGGGTGGGTATAATTGTGGTATAACAAATGAAAGAATAATATTCAAGAATAAAAAATAGCTACTTATATATGCAACAGCACAGCTGAACCTAAAAATGATTGTACAAAATCAAAAAGGTCAGAGCTCCTAACTAATATATCATGTCATTATAGAAACCCACATTAAAAAAAAAAAAGAAACCCACATATACGGAGTTAAAGAGATGATAAAGTATACAAAGGCATACAACAGTTCCTAGATTACCCAGGCTAATGTGGATTAGGGAATTGACTGCAATTGTGTAAAGCAAATCTGAAGATTGAAATATTCTATATGTTATATGATTGTTGAGTTGCACTACCATGGAGATTTTTCAAAACTCAAACTGCACACATAAAACTTGTGAATTTCACTGTAAGTAAATTATGCTTTAATTACACAAAAATGTTTTTTAAAAGATGCTTTGGCTAGATGGACTTGATTTTTAAAAATACACACACAGACACACACACACCACAAAGCCTAGTCAGATTTAATAGTTAAAAGATACAGCCTTTCATCTATTCTAGGAAAAAAACTGAACACTAGATATGAAAACAGAATCAAGGGAGTCACCTGGCTTTAAAGCAATGTCAGAAAGAGGGAAATGACATATCAAAGTCTGCAGGATTCCAGGCAGGAGATTCCAAGTTGTCTCTGCCAGGTGGGTGTGAGAGGAGACTGTGTAGAACAGACCCCTATTTCAGGAGCAAAATGCCAAAATATGTGCACTACAGTTTTGACTGGGGAGGCTACTTGACATTTGTTTAGAGTCCAGAGATTTTATTGGAAGGTAGTCACATAGGCACTTTTTCCTTTGCACAAACAGTCATGATTACCAAATTTCCACAGTCTGAAAAGGAAAGAAGATATTTACACTAAATCACAGTGCAGTGTGTAGGCAGTCTATGAGAGCAGCCTTCAGTGCTTGAGGCATACAAAATACAGCTACTATTTTAGATTCCCCATCACGAGTCATCGCCTCAAAGAGCAGCATCAAGCCAGCTGCACGGGGTCTTTCGCACAGTCATTAGGCCAAGTTTCATTGCATCTGAGGTTCTTCCCTTCTTCGGTTGTAGTTGAATTTGGTTGGGACTTTTTTTTTTTACAAGAATGAGTACAAATAACTTCACTATATCCTCTGTAGAGAAACCAGCCAACCATCTCCTTCTCTTCAGACGTCTACTCTACCTGTACAAGTCCCTTGGTCCAAGTTTCTAATTTTCATAATTTCAAGCTCTTCCCATTGATTACCCAAGCCCAGGAGTAGTGCTGGTTGCCTGCAATTTCCATTTTCATAGCTTAGGATTTTAGTCATTCTGTTTTAAAAAATTTTTATTAGTACATATTTGCAGTTCATGAAGACGACAGTTGTGTTGGGGAGTGTGACACGCATATATCACAACTTGTTTCGTCTTTAATCCCATTCCCTTCCCTTCCACCGCCCACCTCCTCCAACTCCCCTACCCATTTTTCACTCCTATTGATATTATTAATCTTAGCTCATGCTATGGCACATAAGGTTTACATTCATTGAGGATAATCTTCATTCTACTTATTTCCCATTCCCCTCCTTCTTACTCTCACACTTTTTCCCTTGGACCACCGCCCTATTGCAAGAGACACATCTTGTCGTCTTCTATCCATCCTTTACTATTCTCTTTGTTTGTACTTTGCCTCACTCAAATGGGAGACACCATGCAGCATTTAAGCTGGTGTGTCTCGTTTACTTTGCTCAACCTTACATTTTCCAGGTGCATCCACTTTCCTACAAGTCTCTCAAATTCATCATTCTTTATAGCAGATTACTATTCCATTATATATAGACATCACATTTTCTTTACCCAGTTATCTGTTGCTGGGTATACAGGCTGCTTCCATGGTTTAGCTATTATCAATTTTGCTACTATGAACCTGAGCATGCATGAATCACTGTAGTATATTATCTTCAGTTCTTTGAGAAAATAAGTAGGGGATCATTGGGTCACATGGAATTTCTAATTTCAGTTATTTGAGAAATCTCCATACCAATTTCCATAATGGCTGTACTACTTTTCATTCCCACAAACAATGCAACAAAATTCCTTTTACACCACACCTGTGCATTTGTTATTGTTTGATTTCTTTTTTTTTTTTTATTTTAGAAACATAAAAGTACAAAAACATATTGACAAACAGACACCAATTATCATAGAAAATAGTACAATCACAACTAATCTATAGACAGGGTGATATGGTCTCAACAGTAGTTGTTGCTTTATCCATTGATATCTTCGAATTGTAGATGTATGGACCCATATACAGACATGCAAATTTAGTCAGACAGTTGATCCTCACAACAACAGAAAAAAAAAACAGAAAATAAAACACAAGAACCAAAAATCCAAAGACAAGAAAGAAAACAGGCATACATCAACAACAGCAACAACATCAACAACAACAACAGAAAAAAAACACCGCTTGTTGCTGCTTTATATATTGTTATCTTCGAAGTGTGTGTTCAGGCTAACACATACAGATATACACTATTAATCTAATATCCTGTGTTCGATTATTGCTTAGCATTAAGTGATATAATACAATAGTAGAACCATGTTAGCACTCCTGCACATATGTATATTCATATATATTCCTCTATACATACATACATACATTTTTGTCTTTTTCTTTTCTCCTTTCCTTCGTCCCATCCGTTCTCTGTTTTTGAACAGATTTCCTTCATGACTTTTAGTTTATATTCCCACC
>PVLD010016111.1:0-46100 GCA_004027595.1 Dinomys branickii | reverse complement strand
AAAAAAAAAAAAAAAAAAAAAAAAATAGAAATAATTTCTAGTTACTGTTTTGTCAAAACTAATATTGCCATGAAAAATACTGACAGGTATCTTCTAGTTAAGCGCTTGTATGAAGGGCGTGTAGCGCTAGCTCACTGGCGTGCTGAGTTGCAGCCCCATCACGGCAGCTTTTCACGTGCTTGTCGCCTGTCTTCTTCAGCGAGGTATCTGCGCAGATCTGTTCCCCACGACGGGATTTCCTTTCCCTGAAAGCTGTGTCTCCCTGCCTATGGGCCTGTTATGCTCAGTAGGGCCCCTCTTCACTTTGGCCTCACAGATGTGTGAAGCTGGTCGTCAGTAACCCGCACTAGAATGAGCACGTTTGGATGACTTAATCTTTCCTGGAGAACCAGTCTGAAGTCTTCTTTATCACCGCTGTGGCTCTGCTCTGCATCTCCTCTGTTATCTTTCCCAAGAGTTCACGGCGCAGGCAGCTGAGTCCCAGGTGTGGTCTCTGCGCCTTAGCACTTTTATGAAGTACTAAGGTTCCCAGAGCGCTCGTATAGCTTAAGCTATCCATATTTACCATATTAGAAATTAAACCTGTTGGGGCCGGGGATGCAGCTCAGTGGCACAGCGCCTGCCTGGCAAGCACAAGATCCTGAGTTCAATTCCCGGTACCAAAAAAGAAAAAGAAATGAAACCTGTTACAATTTTGACATGTTTATTATTTCAGTGAAAAGTAAGAGTCAGCCAAAAAGATGTTAGCCTCTAGAATACATTTTTAATGGAAATAACTGTAGAAAGGATGAGTAACATTGTTTTACATTTTTTGCAACTTCTTTAATGTCTGGCTTCATGGAAGACAGCTGGATTCCTGTGGCAGTCTACTGAAGTGTGCTTTTTTTAGGGGTGAAGTATACCTAGAACATCTAGCCTCACACAGATATGCAGTTGGAAAAGAGTATTTTAAACTTCTTTTCCTGTAATTGTGGGTATATTTTTGATCCATAGTCAAACTTGACATAGTAGACTTTTGGAAATGAGCTGAAATGTGGAATCTGACACGATACCAAGGTATCTGCAAGGTACTCCATCACAGCAAAATCCATGGGTTTGTTTTTCACTTTTAGTCATTTGTGATTTTGCAACATTTATGCTTGAAAATACTGGTTCTCTGAGTTATTCAGATCCACTGATCCATTTCATTATATAATATCAAAAATTCACACTTGCTAATATTACCAGCCATCACATTAGGAAGTCTTTTTGTTTTGGAAAGCTGCCAAGCCCCTAGGGGTAAATACCAGTCTCTCAAATCTGCGATTCTCTCAAAGGACTGACTTTTATCATGGGGCACTGTGCCGGCTAATCTTGGCTGTCGACTTGATCGCATCGAGAGATGTCTGGGATATTGATGGAGCCTACTCCGGGAGCGTCTGTGAGGGTGACTTCAGAGATGATTGCTGTGCGCGTCTGTGAGCTGAGCAGGGAGGCAGTCGTCCTGCAAGTGTGTGGCAGTGTCCAGAGGGTTGGGGGCCCAGATGGGAAAAGGAGGCAGCAAGGGAAGCACCCCGTGCAAGGCTTGATTATTCTCGCTGTGTTGCCCCTCCTCCTCTCTTGTTCAGAGGCTCCCATTTCTTGGATTCAGCTGCTGCTGCGTTCCCCGCTCTCCGGCTTGCAGACAGCGCTGTGCAGTGCCCGGCCTTGGCCCGTGTGAGCCAGTCTGGTAATTCCGTTAATTTTCTTCCCCTGGAGAATGCTCATTAATATTGCCACGTACACTGTTTTTCTTGAAGTGACAAAATAATTTTGTTTGTTGTTTAGAAAACATTTTCCAAATATCAATATGAATAGCTACAGCTTGTCTGTAAGTTATCCTTTTAGAAAGTAAAAATAGTTTTCCATGAAAAATATGGTTAATTCAGCTCACAGCTCAGTCACACAAGAGCTTTCCCCAAACCACGCTTATTCTGAGCACAATGTGCTTTGTGTATTCTTTCCATTTCATTGCATAGAAGATCGAGCCACATGCTTTTGAGACCAGTGTTAATAAAATTAGTTTATTGCTGGTTCATTCAGAATGTCTTGAAGTGCAACTGGCTGAGTCTCCCAGTCTCAGCCTGAGTGCAGGGAGGTGAAGAATGCGGTGGTGGTTGCGGTTTGGGGCCACTGCTCAGGTTCCTGCTAAAGCTCAGCAGTTCTGCCCACCGTCAGAGCAAACATTAACCCAACAGGAAAGGAACGTTGCACCTTAGCATAATTACAAAAATAAATTTTTTTTTTGTATCAGGAATTGAACTCACAACCTTGTACTTCCCAGGCAGGCACTATGCCCCTGAGCTATATCTCTGGCTGCCAAAATAGTGAACTTGTGGGCCCACTGGAAGGGTCTCAAGAACCTCTAGTGTGGACAGGGAAGCACTCTGGCGGTGAGTGATTGGGAGTTAGAATGGGCCGCAACTCCTACGTTCCTCCTTTGGCCCATGAACCCAGGCATCACTTCTAGTGAAGAGGGCTGCTGTGTCCAGCTGCGATCACACTCTGTAGGGTACCACACCTCACACGGTATCTTCTCACACCATGTGTATGTGGTCCTGTACAGCCCGTTCTAGCAGTAGGGTACTCAGGGAAGCCCTGGGATGGATGATGTGTGAATGGCCCAGCTCCCTTAGGAGAGGGCAGGGGGACATTCCAGCACCTCTTCATGATGTGAACATGGGTTTCTTCCTCACCTGTCCTAGGATTTCTTTCATTTGAGGGGCCCAGGATTTAGAAACTGAGAAATGGCCATTAATTGGATGAAAAGCCGTGATTTCCTGGTCTGATCACAAAAGCCAGTTCATTGTTTTTCAGGTTTAGAGATGTCGCCACTGTTTCATAGGTGTTATTAGACTGTGTATTGTATTCCTAAGGATTCAAGGGTTAGAGGTTTCTAAAGGTGAAGATTTCCACTATGAAACTGAGAAGTGCTCTGATACAGGGAGCATCGCCATCCCAAACGGCTAGAATAGGTTTTCTCTCTCAGCTGGACTTGAGGATGGAAGCATCCCACCCTCATTAGATGACATCAGGAGGGTCCCACAATCCACAAGTGGGGAGGGCCTGGTGCACCACCTCATCAGCAGAGGCAAAGAGACTATGAGCCCGAATTAGCCAGCAGTTAGGTGCTCACTGAAACTTTTTGACCACAGTGGTCTTTGACAATACTTACTTTTTTCTTTAGTTTTTTTCTAGGTTGTTTTCCTAAAACATCACTAAAGGGCTTTTGTTTTTCTTAATTCTCCTCCAGTGCTTGTAAAATGTTCTAGTATTTGCTTAGACAATCTTACAATGAAAACATGCGAAGAAATATTAATCCTTAAGTTATTGCTAGAGCAGACAAGAATATGCTTTATCTCATTAGATTTCTATTATGTAATGTACGTATGTAAGGTATCTCATTACATTTCTATATGTAAATTGTTTAAACAATCTGTAGAAAGGATAGAACTTTCCAAACGTGTCACTTTGACCAAATGGTGAGATGGAGATCTCCTCAGTATAGTCTAAACCATGAAAAAATGTGAAATGTGAACATGAATTCACAGAAAATTTATAACTAGAGACTTCTTTTTTACTGTTTCCTAAACTCTAAGATAGAGGTTGCCAAATAGATTATTTATAAAGGGCCAGATAGTAAATGTTTAAAGCTTTGTATGCCAGCTGGTCTTCAGGCCAACTATTTAGCTCTGCTGTTATAACAATAGCCACAGACAGTATATAGATGAATGGAACTGGCTGTCTTTTAATAAAGCTTTATTTAAAAAGCAAACAGCTGACCATAATTTGCTGATCCCTGCTCCAAGCTCAGGCTTTACTTTTAACATCTACCAACTTCTGTCCTATCATTTAATAAATCTGTTTGAATAGTAAACTCATGTCTTTTGTTACGATCTTCTCTTTTATTTATATTTAATACTTCTAATATTTCTAATACTTGATTTAATACTTCTAATACTTCATTACTTATATTTAATCCTTCTAATACTTCACCACTAAAACTTCTCTTAATGGTATTATCAATTATTTCTCATACATTTTTTTAGTTTGAATTAGGTGATCTGTATATTTTCTGCCTTGATGTCTTTGCTCTTTTATTTTTTTTAATTTTTAAAATTCTTTTGCAGTAGCAGGAATCAAACTCAGGACCTTTACACTTGCCAAGCTGGTGCTTATGCCACTGAGCTATATCCCTAGCCCTGGCCTTGCTCTTTTATTTTATTTATTTATTTATTTATTTATTTGCCTTGCTCTTTTAAAAGGAGATATTTTAGAGTCAGAGTGAAGATTTATAGAGGCCACATGCTAGCTGATTCGAAACAGTGTTGTAGAAGTTAACAAAGGGCCTTCAGAACTGCATTTGTTACCTGGTCTGATTACCCATGAGTTACTGGTTTGATTATCTCCTGGTCAACTAGCAGGAAAGCGATGTTACTTGGGACCCAGTAGGGGCTCATGGGACATTCAGGTTACTCAGGGCGAATGATCCTAAAGACAGTCAGAAAAATTGAGCAGGGTCTCTGGACTGGAAAGGTGGAATTTCTCTGAGCAGATAAGGAAGTTTAGAGAGCCAAGCCAACACTGTATTAGTGGCGAGGCCTGAGGAAGTAGGGAGGGTGACAAAATCTGGCAGGATAAGCTTATTATACATCTCATTTCAAACTCAAAGTGAAATGCAGCTTACTTAAGTGAAGCCTCCAATAAAGCACTAAGTTAATTCCTAGGTAAAATTTGACTACTTATTTAACAGTTTAAAAGATAAAATGCGCTGCAGGTGTGGTCACCTATTGAATTATTTGAAAGATAATAATGAAAGCTAACCTTTCTGATACTGAACTATAATGTGATTTTTTGCTAACTTCACTTCCCTTTTCCATACATAAAATAATAAAAGTTCAGCATGACTTGGAGAGCTTATTTCAATTTTAAAAGAAAATAACCTAATATATTTTTTTCTGTTTTCCATTCCCACTGGAACTGCTTTCCCTACACTTGGCCCATCTTTAATGTGCATAATGCATGGCGTGGTATAAAGAGCTGTCGTGAGCAATTAGATCAAACTAAAAATATCCAGCAGAAACATCTATCATATGGTTTGCAAAGTTTGTGGCTTCATCCCAAGTAAGTGTAAAACTAAAACAGAAGTCTTTGGACTTTTACTGTTGATTCCCTACCATATGACTACACAGATTTCTAAACCCCAGTTGTTTGATTGGAATTCTATCTTCTATGCATGTTGAATTAATTTTCTTGGCATTTTGCTGATTGTTCGACTACCTTTTTATTTGAAATGGAAACCCAGAAAATGTCATTTGTTTTCCTTTTTAAAATAAATTTTTGCATTTTTTCCATTTGGTGATCAATCACTGTCACTGTTATTTTCCATGAAGTCCTCTCGTCTCATGGGATTACCCCAGAGATATTTCCAGGCACATGTTATGGTTGTTGTGTATTCATGCATTGGAATCCAGTGTAGATGAGCAAAATCTGAGACAGTGCTTTGGCTATCAGATGATAGTGGTTAGATTTTTTTTTTAAAGCATACAGATTCACTGTTTTCTTCTCTGACATTTGTTGGGTGCTTACTAAGGGCAAATTATTGTGTTGAGCTAAGTATGAGAAGGACCTGAACTGACACGTCTGAGAGAACCTTTGTCTTCCAAGAAGCATTAGAGTTTTAGAAGTTGAATGTATGACCTTGATTACTTGTGTGAATTTTAAAAAACAGCACCTTTTTGGTTTGTTTTCCTCTCCTACTTCAATAGTTTTTCCTACCCACTGCTGCCCTTCTCTCCTGCCCAAAATGCATCCTGTGGTGAGAAGAAAAAGTTCAACTAGAAGCCCAGTTCAAATTTTTCATGCGATGTCATCATTCATGCTCAAAAATTTTAAATAGCATGTATAATGTCACGTGAGGTCAACTTGCTGAACCTAAGAACACACGTTCTAATAGAATAATTTTCAGTGCACCCAAAAATACAATCATGTACAAGGCTTTGAGAATTAGATTAAGGAAAATTTGAACTTCATGTTTCTTTTGGAAAAGCATTGGTGAAATGCATTTTAGATTGCACAGAGAGGTAAAAAGTATTAACACTGCATTTAGTCTATCGCTCGTATCTGGGTGTCTCTTACATACCGGAAGTAACAATCAGGCACCTGCAAACCATTTCCAAAATGCCTTAGTAGAATACTTCATTTGCATGGGATAAAGATAACCAGGCTGACTGAAGTCTTTCTCTCTCTGAAACTACACTGATACAAAATCATTTTACTGCTAATTCAGGATGATTTGAAACTCTAATTACTGAATGCTTACTATAGGCTAAGTACTTTATGTACATTTTCTTTTAATCATTACAAGAATGAGGTATTGTTGTTCCTTTTTTAAACAGATAAGACTATTCTGCCTAGCAAGATTAAGTGGGTTAGGAGGCGAAGTCACTTGCTTAATGTCACCCGCTAACAAATGTCAGAGCTGAGGCCAGTGTTGGGTCTGTCTGAGGATAAAGCTTACACGTTTTCTACTATTCATCCAACCATTAATTTGCTCCTCATTTTATTTCAGAAAGAATTCAAGGCAGTTTAATGGACTCAGAAAATATGCAGTTAGTGGGGAGAACGATAAACGCTAGCCGAGTCCTTGGACACTTTAGTGAGTGGGTTCAGAGTATTTCAGAGGAATCACCACTCTCCTAGTGGTTCCATGTTCATGAAACTCGCTATCAGGTTCAGCTGGATCTCAGCTCTCTCCAGGTGGGTAGGAAAGAATGTTAATTTCCCTTGTTCCTTGTGGCAGCTCCTTTTGTCTCCAAGTGGCATTCAGACTGATAATCTTTATGCTCTGATTTATTTTTGTATTCTTTGCAATCTTGCTCTTGAGAATACTCAAAACATGAAAACACGCAGACAGCTGATCTGAAGTAGGAAGGAGTGAGATAAATGGCCAACTAAACAAAGATAGGATTTCTTTAAAGTCTGTGACATTATAAAAAAGTGAACCCACATCCATGACCACGTGGGAATGACAAGGTGGTTCCTTGATCAAGCATAACCCTAGGAGCGCATGAAGGTTTAATCCAGCTTTGTCATGGGCTTGCCCTACTGGCTCTCAGTATTGTCAACAGTAGACTCCTACTGTGAAGGGTCATGATAGAGCTAATTCGCTTTTGTGACTCAGTTTCCTTATCTGTAAATGAGAAATTGTATTAGGAAGGACTCAGCTCAGGAGAATGTTGTGTGGTGCTTGGAAACACAGAGTGATTAAGAATAGAAGGTTGTAAAATCTATTGCAGCATCTCTAGATATGGCAAGGTGAAGTTATCTATGCCTGTATAGTCTCTTGTTCAAGCTGTGTGTGTGTATATATATATATATATATATATATATATATATATATGTATATAAACATGAAAGTGGGTAGAGGTTTTGGAAATAAAGACAATGAGCAACGTGAATCAATGGACTTGATTAGTCTGATCAGGTAAAACTCGGTCTTGATTGTTATAAGTCGTGTTAGGTAATTGTTGATTATCAAAAAGAAAAGGGTTTCCCTAGAAAGTTGTTGACCAAAGGCATCATCACCTACAAAGCAAGGATGCAGGCTAAGTGAGTGTGCCCTGACAGGAGGTGGTACTGAGTTCCATTTCAGTGTGGCCAGTGCTAGGGCGTCACACCCCACATGGCTTAGGTATTTTTTAAGGGATGAGAGTAAGAAGAGATGCCTAACTACGGATGCTAGTAATTTTATAATTTTTTTACCTGAAAAATGAAAACTGTGTTTTGTTTGTCATGTCTATGTATAGTTAGCAACATCTTAGATGTGCAGAACTAGCTCAGAAGTAGAGAGGACGAAAATTAAAATGAGACTGTTTTATTCATACTCACTGTTGGAGGACAAAGCGCACAGACTGGCAGTTCTGGGCTGAGTCAGTAATTACAGAAACTGAGCCTCGCTCCTCAGCCCTCAGCCCTCACGCACCGCACCTTCCTTCCTGGACCAGCTGAGTTAGCATCATGTTGCTCTTCTGTGAAGCAAGAGACCTTCTGCTGGCTGCTGACAGCGGTGTGGTTTTTCCCTTCCCGCTTCCTTAATCTCCAGGGCTGGGTGGTGGATAGTGACCGCCTAGTGACCCCGTTGGTCATGAGACTCTTCTCAGCACCTCTGCAGTCCTCAGCAGGGCAGCTGTCTCACCTTGTTCCTTGAGGTGGATGGAGGGGTCAGAGCTGGGGTCACCAGTTATCTGAAGATATCCAAGGCCCAGTTCACAGGAAGCATTTCTGGGCTCCTCCTTTGATTTTTGATTTCCGTGGTGGCTGAATTAGGCTTAAATCCTTTATTCCACCTCACTTGCTTTCCTGTTTTCTAAAAAGCAATTTATAAAACCTCATACTTGAAAGCACTTTGTTTAAAAATATGAAAAAAAAAAAAAAAAGAAAAGCACTTTGGCCAAATGGAGCTGGAGGTTGCTACTGAGTTACAGTGCACTCTGTTTGATGTCCAAGCTTCAGTTAAGAGGTTTCCCTCATTCTCCCCATCTGAGCTGCTGTGGTCCCAGGGAAATGGCATGTCACAGGTGAAACTTGGGTTGCTCTCAGAGGCTCAGTGTGAGCATGTGGCCAGATGGAGGCCAATATTTTCTTAAGCTCAGGTCTTCTGGGAAGTCCTGCTGCTTTTCTCCAGGAAAGGGTTGCCTGCATCTCCCATTTTACTGTGAAGCTTCCTTCCTCTTGGTAGAATTCTGTCTGCTTCTCCTCTGGCCAAATGGGAGGGAGTCTGCCTGTGGTATGCACCCTGCTTGTCTCTACTTGGCCTAATTTTGAGAAATAAGCAGAGAAAACCAAATCCCTTATGACATTAGAACCTGGACTGCTTTGTCATTCTTCAACATCCTATTCATAGAAGATGATGCTAGTCTTCTGGGATAGCTGTTTTTTCCTTCTTGGAACAAATGAGTTTATTTTCCTGGTAGTACAGCATGAGAAAGATGAAGATGTAGTGGGGGACAAGAAGACCAAACGAAAAAGGAATTAAAACTGTTTTAAGTGAAGTTTTTAATACTTGCAACAGTGTGAGTTTGAGGAAAGGTGTTTTGTTGGGTTTACATGAGGAGGTTCATGTTGAGGATGGATATGGCAGCCAGTTACAGGGCTCTTACCACCACTGGGCCCTGTGGTGACAACTAGAGTCTGTAATTAGGAAAGCAATCAGGGCTGTAGGATTAGCCCTTCCATTTTAGAAAAGAAGGAACCCGGTTTTATTTACCATGAGCTCAGCTTGCAGATGATCATTTTGCTGTGGTTTTGAGAGAAGACCACCTTGGGAGAAAGGCATGTAAATCTCATTTCACTGCTAGTTAAACAAATCAGTGAAAGTTGCAGGGGCGAACCCTCAGCAGAGAGCAGCCCTGTAGGAATTACCCGCTGTCTCCTGAAATGAGAGGTGACACACACAGAGATATGAGTCCTGGCTTGCTCTTTGGAGTTAACGAACATTCATTTGCAAAACTGGTTCTCTTGTTATTGTGTCAGAAAGAGGGATTTCTATCAGAGGGATTTGACGGGGAGACAAAGGCCTGGTGAAGCAATCAGTGCACACACAGGTGCTCCGTTCCCCCAAGCACTTACACATACCGGAGGAACCGTGGGGCTCATGTACATTCTCCTTCGGCTGTGTTCTCTGCATGTAAACATTTTTCACTGATGACATATTTCATGTAGGTATTTTATGACATGGGCTATAAGCATGTGTTCCAGTCAGAAAATGGCTAGTTTCCCATTTCATTAAACAGGCACTGAACATGCATCACAATACATCAACTTCACAGAAGCTCATTTGTGGGATTGCTGAGTTTGTCATTGGCAACTGGACTGTTTGACTTAACTGTTGGGGTGTGCAGCCAGGGATGATCCTTTTAATCTCTCCCCTGTTCTCCTGCTCAGCAACATGCTATCTGGAATGCTACTGGGCACTGCGGGCCTTCCTGTAGTCCAAGTCACAACTTCAACTGCTATTCTTTTTTTTGGTGCCGGGAAAATAAACTTATTCAAATTAGATCAATGAGTGCAAAAGCTTGCCAAGACAGTACGAGGACTTCTCTAGGAAGAAATAATGCAACCCACCTCAAAGCAAGCACAAGTTGTCCTTCATTACTGTAGTTTCTTGTCTCCATGTGGGTGAAGGTCTCATCTCCCTCTGCTCAGGACAGTGGGGTCTCTTTCGTTTTCTGGGTATCTCACAAGTGTGCATATAGCCGTGTCATCTTCCAGTGGAGTGCCCACAGTCAAATAATTATTTATTTTAGATCAAAAAGAAAAAGAGGAGCAAGAAAGGCAGAAGGCAGGAATGTGGGAGGAAAGAGAAGAGTCAGATGGATTGCAGGCAGACAATGAGTTATCTCGCTGAATTAGGTTAGACTAGGCTAATTAGATTAGATTAGTTAGGTTAATAACAGATAACCTTGCAAATCTGAGAGCAAGTTTTACTTCTTCCTAACACACATGCGAGTGTGGTTTGTCAGAGGGCTCTGCCTTTTGGTCTTTGTGGGGACTCAGGCTTTACATGGTGGTGCTGTTTTGAATACTGATGGTCACTGTGGCCTATGGAAAAGAGATCTGAGTGCTTTTGGTTTGTAATTAAATGCCTGGCCCAGAAGACCAACACCACTTCCTGCTCACAACACGTAGATCAAAAGTAATCTCATGCTTCTCTCCCCTGGCCACATGCTTACTAGGGACTGGATGCAACAGTTGGTAAATGCAACTAATTGCTACCACGTCTTAGGTCTGTTGCATCTGGGGTGCAAGCACCCCTGCTCTGTTGTCTGAGCAGCCCACCGGGATTGTAACTCAGTCCCAATAATAAATTAGAGGGACAAAGCTCAATGAAAGGAAGATACTTTATTTGTAAGGAGGAAAAGCAGGGAGAAAGGAGAAGATAGGTAGCCACCCCATAAGAAAGAAATAGGGGAGGGGGCTCCGAAAAGCTGGAGGACCCATGGGCCCTTTGTTCCCAGCTGTTTTCATGGAGGTGAGTGACCCTTCCCCCACCCGAAACTTGCCATAACTGGATGGGCTTCCGGTACCTCTGCCTAACATGGTCTGTGTAACTTCTATTTACTTGTCTTTGACCTACCTTGTAAGGCGTTATCTTTGGGGTGGGTGGGAGTTGCTAGTTGGCAAGGGGGTGCCTTGTTCTTGGTTAGCTTAGAGTTAGTAAGGGGACATGTGAGTATCTACTGTACTCTATAATGAGCCTATAGTGACTAGTATAGTGACTGTAGAGTGGATGTGCATGTACATAAGTGTGTATGTTAGTGTGTAGCTGTGAGTACATACTGGCTTAACTTAGTCAGCCCCTGCTTCCCTTGCTTCCTTTGTATTTTATTGGAGGTTGGGTGGCTTGACATTTGTGCACCTGGCTTCCTCTCTGTGTCCAGCCTGCCAGCTCTTTTTCTAGCCTTTTGAGGCAAGTCCCAAGGTCATTTGGTGCCTTGCTTTTCTTTTCTTTTTTCTTTTCTTTTCTTTTCTTTTCTTTTCTTTTCTTTTCTTTTCTTTTCTTTTTTCTTTTCTTTTTCCTCTCTTCTCTTCTCTTCTCTTCTCTTCTCTTCTCTTCTCTTCTCTTCTCTTCTCTTCTCTTCTCTTCTCTTCTCTTCTCTTTTCTTCTCCTATCCCTATCTTTGACTTGCTTCCCAGGGAAATCTCCCTAGTAAAATTTGTGTTTAACTCCTTCCAGTTAGGATTGGCTAGAAGACCTAAGGAGGCCCTTATTTTACTTTCTCTACAGACCCCTGTCCCTACAGGATGAGGATCTTACCCTTACACAGTTATTTCTTGGCATTAATGTAGGCATAAAATATTTAGCATTCTCTTCCCCACCAAAGTTCTTAACTGTGAAATTGCTTTGGTAAAGACAGCACGTGTAAGGTTATATCTGACATCAATAGGAATATTAAAGTGAAATAATGTGGAAATAATGATAATAAAGACAATTTTTATGACCCCATTATATGCTGGCCTATTCACGTAGATTATCTTTAATTGTAAAACTCAACTGAGGTTGATAAATCAGCAAAGCATTGGCTTACTGAGATTGGTAATATTGATTTCAAATCCCATGTTTGTGGTACTCACACTGACATTAAACAGTAATTTGAAAGTAAGTGTCTCTGAAACTTTCCCTACTGATTTTTATAAGTATCCTATCTTAGAGGTTTATCAGAATATATTGGTAAATAATGTCAGGGCTTTAAAAAACCCTAGAAAGACTTCGGGTCATTTGAATTCCCCATGCAACAGAAATAAGCAGAGATCAGCTTCATTTCGGAAGCTTTTGAACAATCTTTCTTAACCCATCTGGAAAAGGTCAGGAAAGAACACACACATTTGAAAATACGTTCTGGGGTATTTCTGACAAGCACTAGAAGAGCGGGAGCATCGATGTCGTCTTTCCATCCCTCAGCTGGGTGTCACGGAAGCGGCGGCCCCAGCCGCTCCTTGTGGCCAGCTCCACTCAGCCTCCAGTTCCTCCGCACCGCTGCCACGCGGGGAGCACGGGGAAAGCCTTTCACCATCAAATTCTATTTTTCCAAAGAACTATGGGGACTTCTCTGGTTTCGTTCTCTGAACAAATGATGTCATGAAAGTGCCTTCCCCTTTTCATATATAAGGAAAGATCACAGTCTGCCGTGTATTATGTGAAAACGATGCCGGTTAGCACTGCAAATATTCCAGAGTATGCTTGGCTTGAGACACAGACAAAGCACTAGGCAGACGTGTGAGCTGCCTCACCTGCGTGACGTCATACCTGAGCTTGAGACAGCATGGCGTCATACCTGAGCTTTAACTGTTTCTTTGTAGTCAGTTTGGGGCTTCTCTTTCCCATGTAGGTTTTGTGCTCGTGTGTGGAGTTATAATTGCTGTTTGTTCGACTGGCTTCATGGAAAGTGCAACCCTGCATTTTACTTCTGAGTCTTTAATTTAAAATTTTATCACTATCAGACTTACACACAAGGAACTTTTACATGATGTGTGTATGCAGTTTAAAATTTAAATTAATACTATCAAACTTAATAACAAAAATTCTAACTGGCTTCCACTCAACCTTTCCCCAGTTTTCACCCAATAGATTCATCTACTTCTAATTCTTGTAAATTTTTCATTACTTACCTCTGTTTTAAAAAATAACATCCTTAAAGTTGTATTTCTTGGTCAATTTTATGATAACTATTATGAGAGGTGAAGATTTAAGTCCCTTACCTGGAACACATTCTGCTCCCTTCCCCCTTGCCGGGCCTGATACCCTCAGGGCTTTTTGGCTAAAGCAGTAGTCAGAGTTACAGATACATGAATGATCTTTGCAATTGAACCTTGTTGCTTACTGTAATTACTTTATTTCCTAGGTTTAGTAATTGCCCCCCCCCATGAGTTTTAGGTACTTCATTCTCTAACTTCCTCAGAATTAATAATTTCAATTTATGTAAATATATGCTGCCTTTTTTGTTACTCCCTTTCCTTCCTTCTCTCCCTTCTTTTCTTTTCTTTTCTTCCTCTACCTCCTCCTCCTCTTCTTCCTCTCTCTCTTTATTTGTCCCTCTCCTTTACCCTTCCCTTCCCTTCCTTTCCTTTCCTATCATTACCTCTTCCTCCCTCCCTCCCTCCCTCTTCCCTTCTTGGATATGTACTTCACAGCACCTTCTAACCCCTTGCCTCCCTCTTGGGTAACTCTAGGCTCTCTTTTTCCTTCATTCACATCCAGAACAGTCCTTTGTCTCTTCTGTTGACTATTTTTATTTTTCAGACCTTCTATCTTTTTCTTGATTTTTACTTTTGTTTTGTTGGATCATACCTTCTAGTAGTTATGTGAAAATGAAATTAAATTTGTTCTGCTACTTTGTATATATTTATTTCACTCTCAGAAATGTTCATTGATTTGCCCAGTTTTAGAATTCTAGGTAAGAAAATTTTCTCAGAACTGCGATGTTTCTCCACTGCTTAGTTTTGTCACTGAGAAGATGCCAGCTTTGACTTCCAAGTACGTTTATGTAACTTTCTTTTTGTAAACTTTTCTCCTACCATATGTTGTTTTTGTGAGCACATTTTAGTCCAAAATAGGTTTCTGCTCCTGTTGGTGCCCCTGTCTTTTGTTGTAACATCCCTTTCTTGTTTTGTGTATTCAATATCTTGTTTTTGGCATTTGTTACCTAAAATGTCCGTGTGTTTATCATTTGCCATATGCACTGTATTCACATGACAAACAATTCAAACCAGAAGAGTATTCAGCAGAAAGCAAATGTTCCTTCCTCCCATGACACCTGTCATCCTATTTCCTTCCTTCAAAGTCTTTGCTGTAAGGCCAGTAACTGTCCTTCATGAGAATCCTTGTCACCTGCTGGGAGGTGTATAGGTCTGACTGCCTGTTCTGAGGTGCTGGAGGGTCCCAGGGGTCGGGGGGAGGTCAATTGAGGAAAAGGAACTGGAGGGTCCTAGGGGTGGGGAGGTCAATTGCCAGGTGTAACTACCTCCTTTTATTATGCTGTTGACTCACAGTCTCAGCTATGTAAACTCAAGAGCCTCTTGCCTTTAGCTGCTTAAGGTTGGTCTTTTGCTCCTGTTTCTCTTGGAATGGAGAAGCTGTAGTCCATGGCTGGGAAGCTGGAGGTCAGATTGTTTCTTCTGCCACCTCACTTTAGAAGAACTTGGTTCCTCCCATTCTGAGTCTGTCTGAGATACTGTATCTTTCTGCTAGTCATTTTTGAGTGTTCGCTGTCAGCATTACTTTTAGTTATGTATGGTTCCAGTAGCGTCCAGGGGAAAACCTTTCGGAATCTCTCACTGAAGTCAAAGTTGACTCCGATTAGTGATCCCGTGACCAGCAGTGAGCTAGGAGGAGCTGGTGAAAGACTGTTTCCTTTCCTTGCTCCTTATTCTCCTCTCCTGTGCTCAGGCTTCTACAAGATGATGGAATAAGGAGAAAGGAAGGTGCGAAAGAAAAGCTCTTTGGTTCTCTTTCAGCTCTCAAATATCTTGTGCCATGGAAGGAGTTGAAGTGATGCTATGTCCATGGGCCCCTAGCGGGTGTTTGGAGTCAATCTGGAGGACTTTTCTCTTCTACAAGTTCCATCAGCTCCTTACCTCTGCCCTGTGCTCCATCCACAGAGCCTCTTTCTATTGATGTCTTAGCCCTGGGAAGTTGCTCTCTTGGGCAATATATTTGTGTTTTCTTCACATCCACCTGTCTTCCTCAGTATTGACTTAATCTACAGGAACAGGACATGATTCCATCAACCATCTCTCTCTTCCCTGGGCTTGCAAGACTACCCTGGCCAGAAGCTTGTCTTCACTTTTGCAAATGAGGCAGAACATCGGGATGTATGCCACAAAACTCCAGGGGATGAAATCCAACCTCACTGGCAGCCAGTAGTAGTATGGTGTGACTCCATGAGGTTCTGTTTCTCAGGAAAATCACTGCCTGGGTGTCTGGCCTTCTAGACTGTATCTTTTCAGTCTTTCTGAGAAGTTATCTTGAGGATTCTTCTTTGTCTTAAGGAGAGGGGAGAGGTGAAATGAGACTTTATATATACAGTAAGTATATAAAAAAGTCTTCACCTGGAGAACTCTGTGGTCCTCCCATTTATACCACTGTGTATAAATATTGCTTATTGATAAATAGTTTGATGATTTGCTAACAAGTGTTACTTCAGTCCATCTATACCTTCTTTTCTTTATATTTTCTTCAACTCAAGGTCTGTTGATTTTTCTTTCCTGCCCTGAGGTTGCTTCAGGAGGCTGAGCCCTATAGATCCTACCACTTGGGTTCCCTTGAAGTTGGCTTCCACCCTCCAGTTAGATCTGGCCACCAGAGGTGAGCGGGAGGATGAGAGGAGAGAGAGAGGTCAGCGTTTTAGTTCCGTTTCCTCCCACTAAGTGTCCTACGGTTATGGCTCTCATCGTACAGTCCCTGCTTCACAGTGCCAGGATTCACGGAGCTCCTGGCATGCTGTTTCCTCTCTGTGCCTCTCAGTGGTAGTGCTGTGGTGTCTTCACGTTGCCACAGCATCTGGCTTCCTCCCCATTCTTTTTTTTTTGTTCCCTTACTTTACACAATCCAAAATTTACTTAAGTTCTTGTTTCTTTGATTCCCTTCATTTAACTGATTTTGAGTGAAGTAATCTCTTTCCTACCAGATTCTGGAAGCATGCAATAGGAAGTCTTAGTACTAAGGAATAAAGAACCATAATCTAAGAATTTAAGTGAGACTTTGT
Source organism: Dinomys branickii (assembly GCA_004027595.1). Classification (NCBI taxonomy): domain Eukaryota; kingdom Metazoa; phylum Chordata; class Mammalia; order Rodentia; family Dinomyidae; genus Dinomys; species Dinomys branickii. The sequence continues at coordinate 29,817 of PVLD010016111.1, read as the reverse complement.
CACTGACAGAGGATGAACTGCATTGCAGGAAGGAAAGATGGAAATAATCAACACCTAGAGGGTAGGAACCACAACACCCTCCCCTAATGTATCCAAACAAAAGCTTTCTTATACACATATACAGTCTATGTATCATTCCAACCATTGCTTTGTTAATAGGGGAGGCAGGACATACATTAAAACTTTCTTAACTTTCGGAGGAAAGTTGTCACAATTTCCGTTAAAACATTCAGCATCTATTATTTTTTGAGACTAATTTTTTTTCTCCATTGACTTCATATTATGGAAGGGCAAATATTTTCCTATCAACTTTCATCTTTTGCTCAGCTTTGAGGACTAGAAAAAGCTGCCTCTATCGCTGGTTTCATAAGTTCCTAAGTTCTTGTCCCATGCAGTTCATGGAATGAATCTTCTGTGTTAGGTGCTGTCTGCTTCTCTGGAAGACCCACTACTCTGGATATTTGCAAGAGAAAGAAAAGAAAGAAATCTTGTGGTCATTTCTGGGCTGGGGAAAGTGGGCAGGAGAAACAAGAGTAGGACCTGTTAGAAGGCTCTGGCTGTGCAGCCGTGAGTCTATGACATTCTTGGAAAATACTGAAAAAGATGCAGCTCATAAGGGAGTTCATCTCTCTACTGTCCCCAAAGGACAGAGGAGAATAATTTAAACAGGTGTCCAGAAGCTTTTGCCATAAGGAAAAATAGTTAGGTATGGCAGAGCAACATTTCAGAAGTTGTGTAGAAATCATCTTGTCTGCTTGATTGACATTATGAGTGTGTACTCTTGGAAAAATTGGTTTATTTTCAAAAGACTAAATCTTAAAGTTGCTATTCAACTTCCATGCTTAGTTAATCTCAAGTATACACATCCCTTCTGTAACATATTTATGTTTAATAATAGCCTCCCTCAGGTTTGAAACTAAATATAGTATTTAAAATAGTAATAAATGTCCACTGTTAGTGAATTTGGTAGGAGGAAGTAGGTGTGTGTTGAAAATTCTCTGTCATTTAAATGCCAAGCTAGTGTGGGGACAGACTGTGTTTCATTTTTCTCTGGTATGACTGTACACTTGACACATAGGTGGTTCTCACAGATATTTATTAGTTTAATTTCTAACTGCAATTCAGGTGATTATTTTCTATCACTGTCTTCTTAAAAGTAATTTCTATTGAAGGAGTTTCTAAGATAGCTGGGTTCAGGAAAGAAGGGTAACTTTGGTAAAACTTTGCTGGGGCATATAATTTAAATTGCTTTCTTGCTGACTACTCCAAAGATCTATATAAATATGCCAAGTTTACTTATTTATAGTCTAGTTACTATAATTAGGAGACATTTGGCCAAGAGTCAGTGAATGTTCAGTGGTTATGAGATGCTCTTGATTAGATGTTTAATAGTTTATCTAGCATATAGATTTCACAAAACTTCTTAAAATCTATTTGTTTCAGTGTATTTTATTTATTCATAAAGCACATGTATGAAGAATGAGGAAATTAGCATATGGTACACGTTTTAGTTATATGTTTGTGTTAGAAATAAAGCCCAAGATAGACTTATGTCTTCATGGTGCTTGAAGTTGTGTGGATGCATTTGTTTCTGTATGTGCATGTGTGCATGTGTGTGTGTGTGTGTGTGTGTGTGTGTGTGTGTGTGCATGTGTGTGGGTGCATGTGAGAGTTATGCAGGCTAAGAGGGGAGTGGTGGCAAACACTGTGTTCCAGACAGAGTAAACTATACACATAGAGACCTCAGTGTGTCTGAAATATGGTGAATGACTAAGTAAGAAATGATTTTATCTGTCTCAACAAAATCCCCACTCTTGTTCACATATAAGCAATAACATTAAAACAGTAACAGTGACTTTTAGATCTTGTAGCAGCATTTTTCAAGTATTTTTCATATTAGTTACTGTGCTAAGTGCTTGATATGTATTATATTATTTACATTATTTTTTTTATCCTCACAAAGACACTGGAGACATTCTCTATAATTTTTAGCTAAAACACCAGAGATTCAGCATCAGAGAAGTTTAGAATCAGGTCAGACAGTGACTAAGTTTTGGATCCTGGGGCCAAGTAAGTTCTTCTTTCTCTAGAGCTTGTTCTCTTTAAGCACCATGCTCTGATCTGTCTGGATCTAAAAATTAATAAGGTAATTTAGGCACACAGTTCACTGTGGGCAGTAATTCATGCTTATAAAGTCTTAATTTTAAAAATCAGAAAATATAGACTATCTTGAGGTGTATTTTCTTTGTTTCTGATAGTTCTATTACACTGTCATAAATAAATATACATAGAATAATTTTAAATACTAAATGTAAGTTTACTAACGAACAATGCAAAATGTGTGGACACAAGATATAGCCTTCAGGTCTGAGGACAGATTAACAAAGGCTCAGCATTCAAGTATGAATTATTGTTGTTGTACCTAAGAACTAAAACAAAACCATAGTATTGTTTGAGTTTTCTAGGGAAGCCTCTGTGAACTGCAGTTATTTGAAAGGAGTCTGATCCTAAAAGGCCGTGCATGGTGTTATTTTCAACATTTCAGGCAAACGTTGGCTTCTGTGTGTTTGACATCTCAAATCCCTTATAAGTTCCTCACTGTGATCCAGCTTGGTCTGTTTACCAAATCTGAATCTCTGGAAAATTTGTTCCTGAAGAAGATCTAGAAAAGATGATTTATCTCCAAGCGGCACATCCGTCATCCACCTCCACTTTCCCGCCGCAGCGTCTCTCCGAGGTTTCCATCATCAGGCCGGGCGCCTCTGGGAATACCCTTCCTGCCTTTGCTCCCTGTCTTTCTTTAACTCCTTGATCCTCGTCCACAATAGGTATTAGTTTATCATGTGTCCTTTTATACGCGCATCCTTGGCACCCTTCCTTCCAGTGCCGTCTCCCTCCTCCTCATTTTCCTCTTGTCTCTTCTCATTTCAGACATTCGTTTTGCTTTGCGCTTTGAGGAAGTAATGATCTGTCCAGATTTACAGCGCGGTGTTACCCGTTCTTGCAGTCTGGCGAAGGCGGACTGATTCACAGCTCTCTGCTCCCCTCCGTGGTCTCCCTCCACAGCTGCGTTATTTCTCGCATGGTTTTATGGCTTTGGAGGAGGCTGAGAGATTGCCAAGTGACCCAGAAGACACAACCCATGGCGTTTTCTTTCTCGGCACCTCAGGGACAGTATTTAAATTTTATGGAGTGTGAGGTTTGAGTTTTGGATACTGTCCATCTCTTTTGGTTTAGTGAACCTTTTGGAAGACTGGACATTGAGATTTTTAGGCTATGCAATATTCTATAACTTTCTTGTTTTTGTAGATCTCAAATAAATACACCAACTTACAGAGGAGGTTAATGAAAATTATATAGTATTTCTATATTAAAACATTAAAATTAATCAGGTATTATGGTGTATGCCTGTAATCTTGGTGCTCCAGGAGGCTGAGACCTGAGGATGATAAGTTTGAGCCCATCTTGGGCAATTTAGCATTTCAGTGAGAACCATTTTTATAGCAAAAAAAGGGGAGGATTGGATTGGAGGGGGATTTAGTTATGTGAGAAGGCCCTGGATTCAATCCCCAGTTCTGAGAAAAATTAAAATTCTTTCATAACGTAAGTTTTGCTCATTAAAAACAGGAAGAAAAGGAGAAACCTCTGTAATCTTCAGTGTGATCATTGTTAGTATATTTTCAGCATTCTATTTTGTTTAGTTTTTATTTGCTTCAGATTTAAAAATTTTGCTTCCTTTAGTTTGTTCTGTTGTATACTGTATACAATTTTGTATTTTTTGCCATTTAGTGTAATTGCTAAATTATTTTTTCGTAGTCTATTATAGTCATAGTTTTTTAAAAACTGCATAGTGTTCCAATGTTCCTTAGTGGGTCTATAGTATAATTTATTCAACAATTTACCAATGATTGAATCCCCCTACTTCTTAATATGTGAGATTTGCCTGGTCTACACGTTCAACTGGACCAGCTTTCTTTCCCCATTCAATGATTTCCTGTGTGACCATCTTACCTATTACCTCAGGGTCCCACTGTGTGATTCAGGGAGTACAAGAAAAGAGACCTTAAAAACCATCTCCAGGCTATGAGGATCCTCTTCACCAATCTCTGTTACAGGCTGGCACCCAGGAACAAGCTGTGGAAAACTCTGCGCTCAACTCCAATGAGGATCGGTGGGAAAAGAGAGGCAATGGCATCTCCTGACAAGAAAGCACAGATCAGCAGATGGCTCAGCCCCTGGACAAACATTTCTTGGCGTCTATCTGGACACGAATTCAGAATGGTACCCTGGTGAGAAGGGGGTGAGTGTTTTGCCCAGATGTTTGTTACAAGAGAGAGTCACATAAAATCACTAGAGGCAGACAGATTTTAGGGATATGTTAGGACTGCAACAGAAAACAGAAAACAAACTTAAACCAGTGCAAGCAAACAAATAAATATTAGAAGCTCCCATGCAGGAACATTCAAAAGCCAGCCTCAGGCTAGCTCAGGCAGGGCTCCGGAGGCTCTTGGCTTCGTTCAGCTATTCCCCCCTCTGGGTGTGGATTCGTCTTCAGACTGGCTTCCTTCAGAGGCAGAGAGACCCCAGTCACATTAAGCCTCACAGCTCCATTTCATGGCTTTCAGACAAAGTGAAAACTTTTTTTCCTGTTTTTTTTTTTTTTTAATTAAAAATGAGAAAAATAATTTCCCCAGAGTTCTAAGTAAGCTTATTTTTGTGGTATTTCAGTGGTCTAAATTAGATTCCATGTCCATTTCTAATCCTTCGGGTTGGTGCCAAACCTTGTGCTGATTGGCTCTCGCTTATGTTTGCCACCCAGTCACTGTGCCTTACGTGTTGGAGGATCATTTTTAAGCCCCTTGGGTTCATTCCTGCGGCTGAGGATGCAGTTAGTGTCCCTTTATGCACATGGGCTGAGGGCCTTTAAAATGCTGGATGCTTGGAAAGTGTTCACGTAGTTAGAAGAGATAAGAAATCCAATAAGAACTATGATCATGATAAAATCTGGTGCTGTTTTGGAGAAGAGATGGTTAGGGGATAGGATCTGTATATGGGACTGGAAGCAAGTTTCCTGGGTGTAAGTTTTCACTTCTCACTTGCTAGCTTTGTGATGCTGAGCAGTGCTCCTGCATCTCCCTCTGCTTTAATTCCCTCCTCTGTAAGATGAGAGAAGAGAGACTGAACTGCACAGGACTGCCGAGCAGCTTGAAGGACTGAGCACCCGTACAGCTTTCAGAACAGGCTCTAGTGTGCAACCACACTTGACAGCTACTCTCAATGCATTATTTTCATTATATATTCTTTACTTTTGGTTTTAATCTTCATTTCAATTTTTTAAAAATTTATTTTAGTGTAATACAAGTACAGAGGCACCCTGACTTATGAACTCAATTGGTGCCCGAGGGCTGCTTGTAACTCACATTGTTAATCTCAGGCTCGGCTCCTCTGCACAACCTTCAATGTCTCTCTCCCACGTAAAAGGAGATCTCAGTTCCTCAGACAGACATTGGTCCGGGATTTCTCAATCAGCCCTGTACAGGGAAGGATGTCATCATGCTCCTTCCAGAACATAAGGGTTAAATCTATGTCTGAGACCATCTGGAAGCCCAAGTGGCCTGCATTTGGGTCATAATTCAAGACTTTAGTTTTAAATTAAAACTAAAATTCCAGTCATAACCAACGTTGTTCATATATCAGGCCAGTCATAACTTGAGGGTCCACTGTAGATATTAATAAAGAAAACAGAAAAATCACTCTTCTTACTTTTATGAAAAACAAAACAAGATTTCATAATAAACTAATTATAGAATTACAATGGTTAATGCAGTGTGTATCATGATCTTAAAAGAAGGGCCAAAATATTACTCGGGATATAAGTCATAAATAAAAAAAGAGTCTCTCTTACAAAGAAGAAACAAACAAATAAAAGAACAAAACTTCCTTTTCAATGAACAAAAGAAACCAGCAATATAGCTGAAACAAATTAGCAAAAATATTAAAAATATTTTTAAAACAACAGAATGGATAGTTTGGGGTGTTTCTCCCTACTTCCTATTAATCTATCTTATATTTTCTATTCTCTCTGTCCATATGTATAAATATGTATGTATATATATATATATGTATGTATTTATATCTTGAGTTTCTCATGTAAGAGAAATCATGCAACATTTAAATTTGTATGTATAACTTATTTCTCTTAACATTAGGGTCTCAAATTTCATATTTTCCTCTGAATGTCTCAAATTTATCTTTATGCCAGAGTAGTACTCCATTGTGTAAGAAATACTGCATTTTATTTCTCCATTCACATGTTGATGTCCATATATGCTGTTTTCAAGATCTAGCTGTTATGAATTGTGCTGCCGTAAACATGGGTATGTAGGTGCCCCTGTAATATTCAGTTATTTATACCATATATTTTTATAGAAAATTATTTGAAAGAGGTCTTTGTGAATTATAAAAACAATATATATGGACAGTTGTTACCTATGTCATCTACTCCACAGCAATAGATGTGCCCACCCAGAAGTTGATTTTGAAGTGGACACTGATGGTGTCACGTGTGCCTAAGAGAATGACAAGGTTTATTGCTCACACAGCAATGTAGCACTCTCTGCAGACCACAGAAAATGGCAGAGGGGAGAGCCATGCTTGGCTTTGGGTGTATTTAGGGGATGAGTGTAGGGTGAAGGTTCTTGTCCAAGGACAGGGGATTGGGTGGTTCACACCTCTCCCCAGCACTGAAGGACCCCGCCCTTCTGCCTCCAGCCCTTCCTGCCAGCCTACCAGGCTGAGGGGAAGAGTGGCGATGGGACCAGGGACTGTCACTGTCAAATCCCATAAGTGAGACTCTGTTATAATACATAACAACATGGAGGGTATGGAAATCATAATGCAGAAATTAAAACCTTTGGTAATCGCCTAGCCCACATACACTTATATGTCTGTTTTATTTTTTATTATTATCTTTTTGGACTAGTCCCAGTAATTTTAAACTTGATTGTTTTCTTTACCATCACAAACCATCCTCTGTCTCATTCTGCATGTGCTGAACCAGAGAAAAAGGCTATTGAGTTGTAAATCTTCTGGAAAAAATCAAATTGTCTTACAGGCTGTCCTCTTTTAAGTTGTCATTTAAGATTACCCCTAGTAATGTTTAACAGATAACATCAGCTTCAATGTATTAGCCAAACAACAATATAACTTCTGCTCATGTCATTTTAGTCTGGAGTCAGACAATCAACATCCATCAGCCAGACAAAGCCCACGCTAAAATGATCTGAAGCATTTGTGTTCTTTTCAGCCTTATTGACTGTCTATTTTAATTCAGAGTTATTAATTTTGTTTCATGTTTCTAACTTTGTTTTGTGTATCAACCTTTTTTGCTGAACTTAATGGACTGAATCTGGGTCAAGTGGACTCTAGAGGAAGCTAAATATAATCTAGCTTTAGGTAATGATTTTTTCCCTTTTTGTAGAAAACATTATCCACAAAATAGATATTTGAAGCTTCCTGTCCAACAAATGTAAGTTATTTTTTAAAAGGCAGCTTTGTCTGATGATAGGAATACAAGGTACAAAGGTGTAAAGCATTAGCCAGGCTAGAACAATTCTTAAGCCTATTCTAATGGCACTATAAAGTTTTTAGAAATGTGTAGGAAATCTGTTAAGTATCTTCTATTAATGGCTCTAGCAGGCTTGCAGTGAGCCAGATAGAGTTTATAAATGGAAAATACTACCATAAAACTCCAGCCATTCGTTTATTTAATCATTCACATGGTGGTTGTTGACTGTCTGGAGAATTAACAATGGCTGATGTCCTTGATTCATGGATTCATGAAATTTCAATCAAGTGGAAATAGACAAGTAATAGACCAATGGCACAGAATATGCTAAATATTAGGATTGAGCAACTGGAGCCACAGTGTTAACTTTGGTGGAGTGCTCACAATGACATGGGACTCACTTTCCTTTTATGCCTGTCATGGCTCATCTTAACCTCTTGGGGCCTCCGTTCTCTCATCGTTTACATCCGTTTCATTATATATAATTCATGTATGGTTTTTGTAAGGATTAAAGAATTTCTGTATGCAGAATACACAGCACAATGCTATGCATACTACTTGCTTGGTGAGTAATAACCTTTATTGTAATTATTGTGCTCAAAGTCAAAATCATCATCATTGTACAACAATTCATCCTAAAAAGGTTTCAGAAATGTTATCTTAAAATCGGAAAACACAAAACATAATACAATTATGATTTATGATGCCACTTACTCCATTACTCTGAACCTTTGAATGATATTTCATTTCTTACATAGTGATGATCACATTACTTCTTATTTTGAGATCATCAACAATCTGTCCTCAAAGCCCTTCTTTCTCAGTGGGACATTTGTGCACCTCATTATCTGCTCCTCCTACAGCCCTATATCTGTCTGCTTCCACTCTTACATGCTTTTGAAAACATAAGAGACTCATATTTGTTATGCACTAATTAAATACCATGCATTGTGTAAAGCACTTGAATAATCATCACATTTAGTCCCAGTAGCAAACCTGTGATTCATTCTCATTTTCCTCATTTGTAAACAAGAAACTGGCCCAAGCGACAGAGCCCATATGACACGTTAGCGTCTGACTGTCAGTTTGTATGGCCAGTTCTTAACTGTTGCTCTCTTTGGTCTTCACTTAACCTGTCTGATGATCCCCACTCCTCCCTCAGTGCATTCCTCTCCTCAGTTATATCAGCTAAAGTTAACCTGTTCCATCCCACATGTATGGAGCTTGGGTTTAATCTCTTATTACAGTATCCACCATGTTTTGCTTTCTATTCCTATTGTGTGTGTGCGTGAGTGTGTGTGTGTGCGTGTGTTTAACTCTTGAATGCCACTGTAGACAAACTAGGAGTAAGCATCAGGTCCTAACTGGTTCTGTGTTCCTTGAAGGACCATTAAACATGCTTTGTAGTTCAGAAACAGTCAGTAGATGCCTACAGTATTAAATGAAGTTGTACTGAAACTGTTCATCTGAGTTGTAGAAGTCTTTCATTATCCATGCTAAAGTGTCTTTGATGAGTGTGACCTCCGAGAGAGACAGAAACTGTAGAATTGAAGGGCTCATGGTACTCTTTATATGAAGGATAACACTCCTTCTTAGTAAGTAGATAGCAGCAATGCGACTGAGGATTCAGGGACTACAGAGGTCTTGGTAACAGTGTTCTAGCTTCAGTAACCCATATGTTTGTTCTCCATGCTAAGCTGGACCATACTGCTAGGCTGTAGGCTCTGAGAAGCAGAACCTTGCTTATGTTGATTTCCAGGAATCACCAATGCTTAGAACTGCAGCTGCACAGAATAAGTGCTCAATTAGTACATCAGTGAGGGTGACACTGATTAACTATTGAGCCACCTTAAATTCTTAAGAAGCAGATGGATGATCAGTTAATCAGTCAAACAATGAATCAAACAAATATGATTGATTAGCTATAATGTCATTTAAGTAGTAACTTTTCCTCCTAAGCTGTCAGTGGATTGTTCTAATTTGCAAGGCATGTATTCAATTTTGTTTTTGTGCTGTTGTCAAATATAAAGCCGATCAGAAAGGAGCATGTCTATTTGTTTGATGATTATAATAACTCTGACTTTATGACTGCGTCTTTCTCCTGGCCCGTCTCCTATCTATCCTCTCTTGCTTGGTCTCAGGAGCAGGCCTCGCAGCGTGAATCCTTATCTGAAGCCCACACCTCCCCAGCACCATCCTGGCCATTTCTAGCTGTGGAGCCACTGGAATCCTAGGAGATAACCCCATGCACCAGTCACTTCCCAAGATTTATAAAAATAGAGTTTTGAGTGTGACTTTGCCAGCAGCCCAAAATGATTTTGGAAGGCACAAAAGTAACAAGTAATTTTAATGCTTTTTCAAATGACAATGAGAAGTTTCTGTTATAAAGAAGTTACCTAGATAGCCTGATTTCTCTCTGACAAGATGACACCACTATGATTCAAAACTCTCTTCCTCTGAGGAGTGACCTCATTATTTGTTTCACCACCTGTCTCAGGTACAAGTGGGAGGGGACACAAAATGGACTGACAGTGGACAAAAAAAGAATAGAAAGATGCATTTGTGGTCTAAGAACCTCTGCTGTCTTTTTCCTTGTTATCTTGAAGTTTTTGTGGATGCTCACAGGGAAGCAGATTTACTAAAACATTTCACAAAGTAGATTAATATGATGAATTCATTTGAAACAACAGGAAATATGAAATATCAAAAAGATTTTCCTCCTTGCGCTTGGAACTTGATGTGTGATGCCCTGCCAGTTGGCCACACACAATTAGGAACACATTTGCTTTAAAGCCACCTTGCAAGGGTTTATGGGTCTTTGTTTTTTTGCTGGACATGGCTATAGGAGCCAGAAAGTGAAAATAGAGTTTCTTCCAAGTCACTAGAAGCCAGTTAGGAGTTCTTGATAACAAACAGGAACCAGCAGTGCTAGAAAACACATTTCCCTTCATGGCAAACATTCCAGAAGTCATTAAAAGTTTCCATTTTTCATACTGTCATGTGACTTTTATCTTCCTCTCCTGAACATGCATTAATTACCCATACTGTTGTCAGTTACAAGAAGGCAAGGTGTTCACATTTTGTCATGTGTAGGAAGCTGTTTCTTCTTCTACATGCTCCAAAACAGAAAGCCATGCTAAAGAATGTATATTGCAAAGCTGCCCTCTTAAATGTGAAGACTTAGTAATTTAACTAGGAAGGCTGACACCCTAGAGAGGCAGGACTAGACAGATTCAGGCCTTTAATCTAGTTTGTTTAGCACATTTTTGATTTTCTTTCACTTAGTACCCATATATCTCAGTGACTTTCTGAGCAAAGACGGCTCAATGAAAATGATCCCGAATATTAACCTATGTACTACTAGTCTCCTGTCATGAGCTTGATGGTTTTCTTTCCCTTTTTCCCAACCTTCCTTGGGTTGTGTGGCTTTTAAAACAGAAATGTCCCGTCCTCAGCTCACGTACCGCTCCCTCCCCCTCTGTGCCTTGCCACCTCCTTCACCCCACGGGGCTGCCCTCTATCATCTTTCCATGCCGCCGAATGTATACTGCTTCTGAAACACTTCAGAATGAAAGGTGATATGAAATTGCAAAGTGTTTTTATCACAGGGTTCTGCCAATATGTCTCAGTCTTGACGTGCAACACCTCTTCTATTTCAGAGCTGTGATGGGAGCACAGCTGGTCCCCAGGCGGCACTACACCCAGACAGACATGAGATTGCACTGGGCCTGGCCAGGGACCTGACCTTCTGAGGCTCTACCATAGTGGGCAGTTGTGGGTGAAGCACAGAAAGGTGTAGTGTTTGGCTACTTGCAGTGTGGTCTGGGCTCTTACTCCCCTGGAACTTGTTAGAAATGCAGAACCTTAAGCCCTGTCTTAGGCCTTTTGAATCAAAAAGTTGCATTTTAACAAGCACTCCAGGTATGGGGGCACATGTCACTAGTATAGCGGACACCATCTGCTAATTTTAGCTGGCCTGCTTTCCTGTGTCTGGTAAGCATGTCTCCTTCCCTTTCTTAAAATAACTGCTCCTTTCGCTATCTAATTGTGTGATTCTGGTGGGGTGGCCAATCACGGGGCAATAACATTTTGGCCATAGAGGTGGATGTATAATTCAGGTCTGGACATTCACGCTGCAATGATTGGTCCAGGAATGGTCACAGGGCAACCAAGTGGGCCAGTCAGGATGCTACTCTGTGTGTTTTCCTACTGAAGTTGGAGAAAGAGGTCTTTTCCAGCTGGAGTCCTGAATCTGGTAAGAGGTAAATGTGGAGGGGTCAGTCGTATTTCTCAGCTAAGCAGGAAGACCTGCCTACCACGAATGGCAGAGATCTATGCCCAAAGAGAAGCAGAGGTAAGGGATGGGGCTCTGGTGCCCAGTCCCTACCTGTAGTTTGGCTCATAGAATGTCATTTCTGCTCAACTTGGTGTGAGTCAGGCTTCTCTCCCTCTTACAAAGGAAGCAAAGATCCTCTGCACCAGGAAAAGATGGTTGCTGTGAGAACACAAATCTTGCAAGTACTGGTCATGATAGAAGAAACCCCACAACAAGTTCTGTCACCCAGTGCTTCACCCACTTGCATGCTGTAGTCTTCTTTCTTTTGTAATAGTAAGAGGTACGTTTTTATAAGATTTCTGAAATGTTTAAATAAACATAAGAATGACATATGAACAAATATATGGTGAATGTTTAAATTTAAAAATCTATTGCAGTAAACTATGCGTTACCGTGAGTCCCCCTCGAAATCTTTCCCCTTGATAAGAACACGTTTATCCCAGCATTCTTGCCACTCTCTGAAGCCCCTCTGCGAGTCTTCCTTCCTGAGTGTCTTTGTGCAGTGTGATAAAAAGTACAGTGGATGCTGCCATCAGGCGACCCCCAGTAGAAGGAAGCCCTGTAAGACATAACGCTGTGTCCTCATCTACCTTATTCAAGGGGTCTGGCGCCAAGTGCCTCCTAGCTTTTCCCCAAAGTCAAAACAATCCTCAAAGGTCGATATCGTGAAATGATTCAGGACATCAAAATTACTCAGGAAAGTGTATTTCCAGAGCTGCTTCAGAAAGTGGCAGAAATAACGGGGTAAGTGCATTTAGAGCTGAAGTGAGTATTTTGAGAGGGATTAATGGCAATGTGTGTTTCACTGTAACACATTTTTAAAATTTGAACATTCACTGTAGTGCTCAGTCATGTTTTGTACCCAACTCATGTGGACGCTGATATATAGCAAAGGTTCCAAGTTGTCTGCTCTCAGTGCTTTCACAACTACTGTGTTATCATCACTATTTCACTTAGCCCCTTTGGGGTCCCTTTAAACCAGGGATCCAGATGCACCTTTACCATTTTGCGGCTCAATAACTGACTTGATTTCTGTAATGAAAACGGCACTGCTGCAGCTCAGATCTGGGGTGTCTCTCAGAGGCTCACACGTTTTAACACTTGGTACTCAGCCTGGAACTGTTGGAAAGTGATGGAGATGTTTAACTGGAGGGATTCAGCAGGAGGGCTAGGTCACTGGGCTGTGTCCTCCAATGGCCTGTGGGATCCTGGCCTCTTCTGCTATCCCTTTGCTTTCTATCCCCAAAGGGACACCATCTCCATTGCAATGTCAGCCACCACCACCAGAGGCCACTTCCCGTGGATGTCCTCTTCCCAATCTGCTCCTTCCCCTCCAGCCCTCCCTGGCTATGGATATGGGCAGCAATCCTCCCCCATAACTTGTGGTGGCTTTGCCTTGTAGCCTCTGCCCATTCTCAGATATTCTCTGTCCTCGTAGCTGGAAACCACAGGGGAGTTTAGTCACATGTCAGGTATTGGACAAGTAGTCAAAGCCCTCTTATGAATCTCCTTGTAGGCCAGTGGTGACATCTTAGGAAATCAATGTAGTTATTTCCTAAAGAACAAATTAGGTTACAGTTTCACACTTGTTTTGGGCTGTACTTTCCTCTGACAGCAGAAAAACTGATTTAAAAATAATGATCCTAGGGAAAGTGGAAAGTATCTTCTGAATCAATAAAGGCTAATTAAAATTCTCTCAGATTTTTTATTGTGTATACTTAATTATGCATGTGGTGATCTGATAGGGCAGTGACAATTCTGTTTTCTGGTTTTCATTTCACAGACATTTGCTGAGTGACTAGCTTGTATGAGGTCTACAGATTGGATATGCAAAGTTGGATGAAACTTTCAGATAATATTCCTCAGACTTACTACTTCTGTTCCTGTCAGCATTCTGGCAACCCATCATGTATAGGTTTTATGTATATGGTAGTTCTTTTCAATTGTAAGAGCAACTTGGGAGTAGTAAAGTTGTGGAGAGAGCTATTTTTTTATGAGTATTTTGCATGGTGAATAAGTTTTGTGTGGTGTGTCGGTAGTGTACATCTTATCATTGACCAAAATATATGGAGACAGAACATGGTATAGTAAAGGATTTCTTACAAATTTTTTTCCATTATTGTTCCCTTGAGTGGAAAAATGAAATAAAATTAAAGTTCTCCCCACTGAGAGAAATTACGTATTAAGGAATAAGATTTTTGTCAGATAGAGTTGGGCTTTGCAGGGCCACAAGCTATGGTATTATCTAAGAAATGTGTGACTCCTAAAACCTTTTTGGAAGTGTCATTGCCCATGCTGAAAAGGAACGGAGTAATGGAAATAAGTTTGTCTTTAAAAATCAAAAAGACTTGGCTTCAAATACCAGCTCCACCATTAATTCATGGGTTGCTTGGGGTTAACAATTTAAAGTGACCTTCAGTTTTCTTGTGTGGTTGGAATAATGATACCTATTTGCAAGAATCTTGTGATGGCTGGATATCATTTCTACAAAATGCCTGGCTCTTCAGTGTGGACTATCAGTTTTTAGTGATGTTAATTAGTGCAAATATCATTCTTTTACCATGCCAGATCAGTGCGATGCTGTATTTATCTAATGCTTACATAGTGATGTAGTAATCAATATTCCTATAGATCAGAGCATCTCAGACTTAGCTGCACATTAAAACCACCTGAGGATGTTGTAAGAATTTCCAGGTCCAGGCCTACTCAGGAGCACTTAGCTCATGGTCTCTGCAGTAGAACAAAGACATCCGTATTGTTGAAGATTCTAGGTGATTCCAGTATGGGAGGCAGGTGTGGGAATTCTGCTCTGGACACCGAAAGTCCACATGAAGCCTGAGGGTGACGACAGCCTTCATCACACGGGCGTGTCACCCAAAATGGCAAAATAGGAGATCACAGCCAGCGAAGGAATTGCAGTTGGTTTGAATTATTCCTGCACTAAATAAGTTACTATTAAAAAAGTTTTTCTAAAAATACATTTTAATACAGTATGACATTAAAATGGGTTTTTCCTTGATTGTCTTTGTTTTAGAACACCAAGACTAAGCAAGCTCCAGGGTACACAGCCTTTGTAACAGGTAGAACCTTCTATTCGAAGAGAAAGACACATTTTCCAGCTTGAAGCATACCAGAGCCTAGACATCATGTCACAGCTGAGAAGTAAGCTTATGACATAATTTTCTTGTCATCACTGAACAAGGGCCTAATGTCTTTAGTAACTGTCTGTTCTTATCACCATATTGTTTTGACTTTTGATGAAATCTAGGGGTTGTTCACAGGTTAGGACTGGAGGGGAGCTCTGTAAAACTAACTAGCAGAGCTGCTATAAGAATTGACCAATAGCGATTCCTGACCCAGGATACTGCAGAAGGATCAGAGAGAATGGGAATACTAAATTTAAATTAATTAGTTAATAGATTAATTTTTGTGGTGTTGGGGATTGAACTCAGACATTTTGCATTGAGCTACCTCCACAATCCTTCCTCTGCCCTTTTGTGTTTTTTATTTTAAGCCAGGGTCTCACTAAGTTGCTCAATTGCCTGGGTTGGGGTCAAACTAGCAATCTTCCTGTTTCACTCTTACAGGAACTTCTTAAATTTTATTTTTTAACTTGACACATATAAATTATAAATAATTATAGGATGCAATATGATCATTTAATGTAAGGGTACACAGGATAATGATGAAGTTATAGTAATTAGTATTTTCATCTCCTTAATCATTTATCATTTCTTTGTGTTTGGAGCCTTCAGCCTCTCTGTACTAGTTCTTTATCAAGTAGGTAAGTTTCCCGACTGTGTTGTAGAACATTAAACAAATCCTGCCTGCCTAACTGTATTTTGTTACCCAGGAATCTTTTTCTCTGTAGATTTATTAAAATTTTATCACTGCTTTCCCAGGTGGCAATGAAATTCTTAAAAATGATTCAGTCAAAACTTCTGGGATTAATAAACCAAATTCAGAAGAGCTCTATCAGTAGTGATGAAAGTCAGTTTTAATAATAGGAAATATTTCCTTTACTTAATCATCATGTCAGGAAAGTCAAGATCTAGTTTTAGTGTGTGTAAAATGGGCAGTTCAAATGTTGGTAAACTTTCCAACAAGATCAATTCTACTGGTAAATATAAAGTATAAAAATGCAATATAAACTTTTCAATTTGTGTTTAGGAACAAAAATTGAATGTAGAAAAACGTCTCTACCATGCTCTCAATTATTTCTTCACTTGTATCAAAGTTACACTTTTATTTTGTGTTTCTAATATTTACATTGAGTTTTATACTTGAGTAATTCATTTTTCTCTTATAGTTTTCCTTACAAACAGTTTTAGATGTTTAAGCTATTTCATAAACTATTTCATAGTTCTGTCTCTTTTTTTAGGTGGATAGCTAAAGGCCATATCATTTGAAATAGAACATCTGAAGTTTCTGGGTAGTTGCATAGTTTTCGTTAACTGTCAGTTATTTTGAAAGATCTTTCTGTGTATGAAAACCTTTATTATTTGCAATGAGCAGCTGTTCATTGACTTTTGTGGGTGAAATTTCTGGAAACAGAACTTTGGAAAGTATAGCGGCGAGAGAAGTTAATTGGCACTAATTAACTAAATTGTTACAGGATCTAAAGCAACTTTTGCCATTTTATTACATGTGAAAAGTACTGGAAAAGGTATTATTACATGTGAAAGGTATTGGAAAAGGTCTCTCAGTAGATTGTTTGACCTGAGGGAAACACAGGCAGACTGGGTACAGTCAGGAGGCTCTGGACAGATGACGAGCATGAAGATTCCTTGAGTTGTAGAGCTAAGCACTGATTATGGCCAGCCTAGGCAGACAGGAGGAAATGGAAGGGGCCTTCCAGAGCTGAAAGCAGCTCAACATGCAACTGTGGGAAAGGGGCTGTGGGCCTTCCGCGACAGGAGTTTGTGCTCATTCTTTATTGGTGTCGTCTTCCATGTGATTTACATCTAAGACTCTATGTGCCCACGTTTAGAATTTCAAACTCTAGAAAGACTATAGGTCTGGTTTAGTTTGGGTCCAGTTTCCACGTCTGGAGCAGTCAGCTCTTTCCAGGGTAACACAGTCATGGAAAGACGTGTCCTCGCATCCCATGCTTATATTTGTGTTTATTCTCTAAAAAGGGAAAAAACTTGTGCTAAGGAGTTATTCTTCAAGTGTCTTCCATGGCAGTAAGACATGACAGGTTGCTCTGAAGATGAGCGCTCAGTCAGGAGGGAGGTGGCTGAGGGTGTCAACGGAGTTCATAGAGTTTCCATTTGACTCTGACCTTCAGGTCAGTGGATCCCCTCTTCCGTGTCTGACTGTGAGCTCCCTTATGTCAGTCCTCATGCTGTTTTCGTAGAAACTGGGTGGAGACACTAATGATACTGGGCAGCTGCTCAGTGAAGACCCGTGGAACAGACTGGTGCATCGTCTCTTTGGCAAGGCTTTCTCTGATCATTCTTTTATGCTTCAGTTTCCTTCTCTGCGGGCTTAACACGTGCGGTGTTCATGCCTACCATTTGATCTGATCGTACTGCATTGATGCTGATTTATTTGTCCATTACCCACATCAGGCAGTGAGCTGGGGGCCAGGACTATTCATCTTTATCCCCAAAATGCAGAAAACAGGACCCCAGTACATACTGGTTGCCTAGAATGTGTCAGATTTCTCTTTATGATCTATGGTATTAGGTCAGTGGTTCTTATCACGTAAGCTTCACACAATGAGAATAAATAAATTAGTGAATAAAATGAAGACTGCATTGGTCAGGTGTGAATGTCAGCCTCCAAAAAGCATAAATATATGTTAGAAAAAAGGTTGATTTAAAATCCACAGTTCTTGAAGTAACTTTACAGGCATTGCTAATTTAATTTTTGGCACAACCTATGCAATGGACTTCTGTGCCCTGGGAGCTTGTGTCCTCAGGAAGTGATAGGGAGAAGTGCTGCTTAGCACAGTGTGGTTATGCAGGCCAGAAGCGAGGGTGTTGTGGGTGTTTGGTCGTAAACACAGCTGAAGCACTGAAGCTTGCAAATAATTTACATTTCAGATATATTTAGAGTCGTCTCGAGGTTATCTCTGCGATTCCATCACTCTCACTCTCTCCAGTGGTGATAAGGTTTTTAGGAGGAGTGAAGTGTGGCCTATCCAGTGTCAGATGCTCTGCTTGGGAATATGGCTCACTTGTGACACTCACATGTCGCGACCACTGTCTCAGGTGAAGGGTCACAGATTGGTCATTGGGTGGAGTTGTAAACTGTCCCCTCCGTTGATATCTTTGCACTTTCTGTTGCCCTCGTCTTGAGGACAAAGAGCTGATAACTTCAACTCTCGTCACCGGGTAGAAAATGTGTGAGGAAAAGGATGAAGCTACATGGGCTGCAGTTGCCTCTTTTGAGAAACGCAGCCTCTCCAGTTATGTAAGTGTGGCTTTGTCTGTCTGCGTTTCCCCTCATGGTAACAGTGACGCACACCAGGCTTTCCTGTTGACTGTGATGATACTTCTGGCCCTGAAGTCTGCAGCATTTCGGAAGGCAATCACGTGGGTTGGGAGTAGATGCCACCCAAGATTTTCTCACCTCAGAAAGTGTTTTACTGCTGCTTTACTCAGTCCGTTTCCTTCTCTCCACCTGTCCCTAATCTGGGTCATGATATCTTTGCTTTCATCTGTGTGTCTATAGTTTTCACTTAGACTCGACTATTGGCAATTAATGAAGAAGACTGTTTTCCCAGTCTTCATTTTCATCGTTTTGTTTTTCTTCTCTTCTTTTCTGGCTTTCTGATAGTCGTGTCCTCTGGTGTAGTGCTGACAGTTGTCTGTCCTTTAACCCAACCACTTCATCCCCCCCTCCTAAGCCTCCCTGCCGCCTCACCTCCTTTATGTCAGCCCCTCTGGCTGGCATGGTGGAGAAGGGTTTTACCCTCCTGCGGTCCTGGGAGGACCCACAGCCTGTGCCCTCCGTCCATTTGTCTCTCTGACTCTCGTTTCCTACTTTGTATTTCTAAAACGGTGATGCAGCCTTAGCAAGAGAGTTCCAAGGAGTGAACAGCTGCCCATGCTTCATCTGTAGTAAGGGGAAGAACACAAAACATTCTATGACAGAGGTGGACCAGCCTTATCTGTTATGGGCTGGGCAATAGATATTTGGCCTTGTGGCCATAAGAGAGCTATAATTGTCAGGAGTATTTCTGCCTTATTTTGTTAAGAATGTGCTTATATACACATACTAAGCAAGTATCTGTTTTCTCTATTCTCTCTTTTTTTAACCAGGCAACATATGATTGACTTTATTTTAGTATTTCAACGTTGTTAAATTTAAATCCCTGTACTTAAGGAACGTAGGATGTCAGAAGAGCACACACCACTTAAAGAGCTGTGCTACCCCTTCTTGTGAGGAAATGAGTACATTTTCAGTTGCATGCTGCTAGTAACGTGAGGTGGGAATGAAATATATGATAAATGTTTAAGTTACAACTTTTGTTGCAGTAAAGGACACATTACCATTAAGTCCCCTAAATAGCCTTTCCTGTGCTTCAAGCACACTTATTCTTTTATTCTTGTTGCTTTCTGAAGCAGTTCTGGAAATCCTCTTTTGTGAGTCCTTTATAAGGTGATCAAAAATATGGCAAATATGGGTGCTGAGTGCTACCCAGAGAAAAGCAGACATAAAGACACGATGCTGTGTCCTCGTCCACCTCACTCAGGAGGTCTGGCACTGTACAGCTTCTGGCTCTCCCCAAGTCAAAATGACCATGAAAAGAAAATGTTTTGAGTTGATTCAGGACATGGGGGAGCCAGGATAGCACAAGTAAACCCACTTACAAAAAAGGACTCCAGAACTGCTGCAGAAAGCAGAAAGAACAGTGGGCTAAGTGTGTTCTAGGTGATGAGGAATATTTTGAGGAGAATTTATGGAAATATGTCTTTACAGTAATAGATTTTAAAATTTGAACATTTAGCATTTTTTGATCACTCTTCATGTATTACACCAAATTATAACCTTGTTAATTGTGTTTATTTGGAGATTAAGTATGGTTTATGGATTGAATTTAGGTGTTAAGTTGACAAAGGGTGGAGTTGCAATGATTAATCTTGGTTGTCACCTTGACTGAAATGAGAGACGCCTAGGAAATGATCGTAGCACACTGCAAGGTGTGTCTGTGAGGCTGTCCCCGGGGATTTGCATGTGGATAAGCAAAACCATGGCCTGAATATTGACAGCACCATCCAACAGGCTGGGGGCCCAAGGGGCACAGAAAAAGAGGGAGGTTTACACATCTGTGCACTTGACCTTTCTTTAGCAGGTGCAGTTTTTGCTGCTGCAATCTCTCTTGGACCTTAGACCCCAGATCCTTCAGCCTTTAAAACCAGACTTGGAGCAGTGATTCTCCAGGGAGCTTCCAGGCCATCAGCCTCAGACTGACTGTGCATCACTGGTCTCTCTTGTTCTGAGGGTCTCTGCTTCTTGGCCTGAGCAGCTACTGTTTTCCCCTGCTCTCCATGCTATGGACAGACCATGGGACTACTCAAGATATGATCTTAAAATCAATCTAATGAATTCCTTCTTACAATTTTAGGTACATTCTTTTGGTTTTGTTCCCTTGGAGAACCCTGGCTAGTCCAACAGATGAGAGGGTGAAGGAGATGGAGGGTGCACGTGCATGTTCTATAGGATCTTGGAGAACTTGCCTTTAGTTGGCTGAGACGGTGTAATTTTAGGATTTTTGGAGAAAAGGATGACAAGCATCACTTAATTGCTTGCTTTCCTTAACCACTGTGAGCTGTGTGCCTTAGTAGACCACAGGGAGCAAGCACAGAGGTAGGAGACTAATTCAGATGAGAGGTGGTGGTGCCTTGGCTCGACAGAGTTGCCCTGGAGACAGTGAGGTCATTCTGTGCAGCATGGAAAGCAGAATGGATGGGATTTGCTGATAGATTTGATGTTGAAAATGAAAGAAAGAGAGAAATTGAAGATAACTCCCAGATTTTTGGCTAGAGCACCTGGGAGGATGGAACTTTTTTACTGAGAAAGAGAAAATGGTAGGAGGTAAAGACTTGGAAAGAAAATGAGAAAGTTGGGTTGGGCAAGATAAGTGTGAAATGTGTGTCAAGCTTTTAAATGGAGATGTCAGATAGGCAGCTGGATATATGAGTCTGGCCTTCAGAGTTGCTATCTGGGCTCTGGATATAAATTTGAGAACTGTCATTGTATATACAATGTTGAAAGCCAACTAACTGGATGAGATCA
Source organism: Dinomys branickii (assembly GCA_004027595.1). Classification (NCBI taxonomy): domain Eukaryota; kingdom Metazoa; phylum Chordata; class Mammalia; order Rodentia; family Dinomyidae; genus Dinomys; species Dinomys branickii. The sequence goes on along the minus strand of PVLD010016111.1, from coordinate 8,665 downwards.
TCAGGGAACCAGTGCAGCGAGAGAAAACATGAAGTTCAAAAAGCCATGAGTTAGATGAAATGACTCGGTAGTTTCTGTTTTAATCATAGTCACCAATAAAATTAATATTAGGAATATTCACTTCGTGTGCCTTATGGCAATACAGATCTTTTACTTAGAATTCTAAATATGAAGCTTCAAATTTTCTGTAAACAAAATAAAAATATTTAAAAAAATTTAGACTTTGGAAACATCTAAACTAGAGGTGGGAGATTTGACCAGATTCATTGTTTGATTTTTCTAAAGTCTAGAAGAACATACATCTTTTGGTTTGGAAACTGCCCATAGGTGAAAATAATATAAGAGAACTGGAAACGTTTTCTAATTAGTTGACTCTTTTCTATTTATGTCTTGTGAAATACATTTTGTTGTTTTAAGAAGTTGTTTATATTTATGTTTATTTTACTAAATATCTGCATCTGTATGTCTAAATTTCTACATCATCTGTATTGATATACATTCCTAAATGTCTTGGTAGAGATTCCAGGGAAAATTCTTTCTGGGATTAAAACAACAACAACAAATTCCCAAATAAAAAACAAACCGCTCACTTTGTAATGCACCACTCTCCCATTGTCAGTTTCCTAAAGTAGTGAAAGCTTCTGGGTTATAGGCATCAAACAGAACTTTGAATATAGACCCAATAGTATCCTCAAACATGAAATACTGGTGTTTTCACTTGTGGTCAGCGTAGTTACTTTTCACTGGGGAGCGCCAGTCCCTAAATGTGCGGCCCTCAGTGATGAGCAGACAAGCTGGCCCTCACCTCACAAGTCAGAGTACGAAAGAGTGGCTGATTCTGGGGTGCACAGTCACTCCTAAAAAGGATTTGCCCAGTCTACTGGCCCGGTGAAGAGGACACCAGAGTAGGGACAACTTTAGGCCACAGGACCATATCTTCCCACTCTACCACCGTGGTACATTTTGGGCCCAGCAGATAGAAATGATGTTATCTTCAGGACAGGCAAGAAATTACTTGGTTTTCTTGCAGCCTCCAGCTGTTTGACTACTCTTTCACCCTTACTGTCCTGGCAAAGGGTGCCTCCCCTGCCTAGGGAGTAGGCAGAGATAGTTGTTATATTTTCTTTTGAGCTAGAGAATTTTTTTTCCTTTTCTCTGTCTTTTTCTCTCTCTCTTCTTTCCTTCTTTCTCTTTCTGTCTCTCTCTGTCTCTCTGTGTCTCTGTGTCTCTGTTTCTTTGTCTCTCTGTGTCTGTCTGTCTGTCTGTCTCTCTCTCTCTCTTGTTCTGTGATACTGGATACTGGGGATTGAATCTAGGGCTTTTGTACTGAGCTACATCCCCAGCCTGTTTTATTTTTAATTGTGAAACATGATCTCATTAAACACCCCGGGCTGATATACCTTAATCTTCTGGAGTCAGCTTCCCAGAGTGTTGGGATTACAGACATGTGTCACCAAGTTTTCTTTCTTTTCACTGGAGTCCTCTATGGAAGATGTTTTACTTAAACTCTATAGTTTGCATAAGGGCTCCTTGTCATGGTACCTTATGCATCTGCTTATCCAGAAGAAACAGTATGCACTCTACCTCCTCTTCTGGTACTTGACAAGTACCCTTAGTTGACTTAAGTACAAATATTTCTTAGTGACCTGGAGGATATGAAGTTAATTTTGTGACCTGTCATTTCATGCACTTACTGCTTTTAGGGGTACTGCAGACACAGAGCACTGAAAGATGGGCACGCTTGACATTTACAGCCAGGCACAGTCCCGTCAGTCACTCTGGCTGGTACTCCTCTCTACCCTGCTCTGAATGCCAGGTGCGGCAGAGTTAGAATAGGCAGAAATTTGGATTTAAATAGGAATATGATTCTGTCAAGTGGTGGAGGGACCAGGGGTCCATAACCATTGGTGATGAAATTCAGGTTGCATTAGGAGGAAATAGAAGCATGGAGTGGCTGAGGAATAGTGAAACGGGTGTGATCGATGGCTTAGCAGTTCTAGCGGGACAGAAGGATGGGCGTGGGTGTGCGCGTGAGACGCTCCGGCAGGGCCATGGCAGGGTGGATGCAGGCGCCTCACACTAAGGAGAAGACACTTGTTAGTTGCAGCACTGTTTCTCGGGTAACGACCATGGGAGCTAGTGGCTAGACTGGCGAGGAAATGGGGAAGATCTCGGGGGTTTGGTGACAGCAACCATGAGGGAAGATGGGGGATGTCATCTGCAAGAGAGATTCCAAATGCGGGGCCTTTAGGAGTAAGGGAGGAATGGGAGACCGTCCCAAAGCGGCAGTGGGGATCAAGGGGGACGCTGTCTCTACGTATAAGCCGTCTGATGGACAAGGGGCATCGCACTGCAGAGGCGAGCAGCAGCGTCCTCAGCGTCCTCAGCCAGGCTTCCCTGGGCCAAGAAGTGGAAAGAGCGCCCAGAGGATGGCGAACGCACGTAGGGGTTTGACGGCTTTCAGAGGCTGGAGTGCAAGGGTTTAACACTGGGAGTGCGTGAGAGCAACAGAACAGGCTGGGCGCCTCACAGCAACTGTGGCGGTTGCCAGCTGGCCTGGGCGTTGGGTGACTGACAGGAGGGATTAAGGACAGGACGAGGTGAGTCCCCAGGTGTCCAAAGTGGTGGCGGAGGCGAGGCTGAGTGTCTCAGGGGCCGGAAGGAAGGCTGGACTCTCTGGCTCTCCCCGCTGTGATCGGGAAGTCCAGTTCCAGCACTGGTCTTCCCGGCTGCCACGCCAACCCTCTCCCTCGCGCCGTTTCCACGCCAGCAGGGGTCCACGCTGGAGGGCTTGCTGGGGTGAGGACTTCGGACCCCACCCGGGACTGCTGCGCTTGGGCTGCTGCGTGCTACCCGTGTTCAGCCTCTAAAAATAATGTTTTGGAGGGCACTCATTGGTAATTCATGGAATGAACATAGTAGGACTGTTTGGGATGATGACTTTCTGAACTTTTCAAGACTTCCCAGAAATGTACAAAATCAAGGTATATAAAAATTAAAGGCGCACAAGTACAAGAAAAATATGAAAACAAACTAATATTTAGTTATCTGGCAGGGGGCCGATCCAGCAAAGCCTGTTATTTTCCAAGGTTTTAAGGCAATGTGAGGAGAAACTTCTAATACCTTTGAGGTTCAGTTTTTTTTTTTTTTTTTTTTTCCACTAGGATTCTGGTTGCCACCAGTCTGATTTATAAACAAACTAGAAATATCAGGGCAAGAAAAGAGGAGGGGTAAAATGTGTGTTTATTTTCTTCAGCTATTATTAACTTAAGCTCTGATGCCTGTACCAAAGAAAGGAATTAGTTGTATTTATTCTTATAGATAAATTGCTAGCAATAAATTATGAGGGGAAAAAATAACCATGGGGGATAATTGACTGAAAAACAAATGTCAGTAAAAGTAAACAGATTGGATTCCACTAAACCTATTTGCAAAAATGTCAGAGGAGTTGGGTTGTTTTCCCTCACAATATTTGTGCTAGTATAAAGGGACTGTGGTTTAATTAAATTTCTCCGTAGAGACTAGGTATTCCACTAGATGTCACTTTGAGATTTTGCTAAAGGAAGGAGAGTGTTCTGATTAACGGGTGCAACATCTTGTCCTCGGCAGTAAAGATGATCAACAGCCCTCTTTCCCAACCCTCTCGCAGGGGCCAGGAAATGAGAAACTCCTGCCACCAAGGCAGGAACGCATGCTCGTCGAGCTAGTGCTAGTCCGGCTAGCGCTAGCCCTGCTTCGGTCCCTGTCCAGCTGCTTGACCTTGGACAGGTCCCTGAAGACCTCCAGCATGAGATGTTAGAGATACTTCTTGTCCTGCGACATATGTTTAGCAGCTAGTTCAGAAAGTCTTCCAACTCCAAACACCTCTAGTTCTGTTGTATCATATTATGGATACAGGGATGTACAGCCAGTGAAGTTTAACAAAATGAAATGGAATTTGGAGATTTTTGAAAGCTCATATACTATGCAAAGGGCTAGAGTTATCAGCTAATTGTTTATGATAATGGAAAAGAAATTTCAAGGTGTTATGTGCCTGTTCATGTTTTTAAATCTTAAGATGTTTGTTAACCCTCAATGTTTAATTTATTTGACTTATACTACAAATAGTTTTGGTCTTTCTTTTTTTTCTTTTTAAAATTTATTTTAAAAAATAAAAGAAGGAAAGCATATTCACAAATAGACATCCATTTACAAAATAGCAAAGAACAATACAAGCAATACTGAATTACAGGCAAAGTGGTAGGAAATTAGCTTGTTGTTTTACATATTGATATCTTCAAAGTGGTTCCTCAGGAAAACAAATAGAGACATGCAAACTTGATCAAATAATTAATCATTAACAGATCCTTTCAGTAAAGTGCTAGAAGTCAGTAGAAAGGCTATGTCAGGTATCCTGTATATACATGTGTACATAATTTCCCCTTCTTTCCTTTCTCTTTTCTCTCACCCCAGTTGCTCTTTACTTTTGAGCAGTTTCCTTTCGTTTCACAATGTCTATCCTACCTCTTAAAGTTCTGATCTTTCTTGAACTTGGCCATGATTCCAAATGAGTTGAGAATACTAGCGTACAAAAGGGGAGAAATACTTTGTATGTATTGCTATTTTCTTCTTTTTCTGGGGGGACCTAAGATTTTGAGGACAATGGTAAGCCTAACTACCTAATATTTTTTACTTAAAAACACTGAACTCAGTCAATCCTATAATGGGAAAGAACAGGAGATGTCTAGCTGTTTAGAATAAATATTTAAAAAAATATATACTGGTAAAGCCTCAAGAAAGGTTTTATTTTTTTCTTGTGATCTATCTTTTATATGGGAAAAAATGGAATAGATTTGAGCATGTGGGGGGAGGACAATTTTGAGCTATGGTTTGTCAATAAGGTAACAAATCCTTCTGGGGATGTCATCAAAGTGGGCTTTCCTTGGCAAGTATGAAATTGCCTTTTGCTTAGTTGGGAAATCATTTAGAACCAGAAAAGACCTCTGTTTAAAAAGAACTTCTATGGTCCATTCATTCAGCTGCCATGTCACATGAGTAAATAAAGGGATTTATTATATTCAGGAAACAAATTAATGAAGAACATAAGTTTAAAAAAATTCTATGTCTGAACCATATGCACTTTTAGCTTTAAGGGTCTTCTGAAAGCCGTGCAAGTTGCATAATAGGAGATGAGATGGAAAAATACTGTGTATGTGTTTAAATAAATTAAACATTATGGTAAAAGACACATTGCTGTGAATCCCCCTCAAAATCCTTCCCTTACTTCAGACACACTCATTCATTGTCCTGGCCCCTTTCTGCAGCAGCTCTGGAGTCCTCTTTCCTGAGTGTCTTTAGTTGTGCTGCTGTGGTTTCCTCAGTGTCCTGAATTGTTGACTTTGGCAAGAGCCAGAAGTCATGGTGTGTGACCTGATGAGTAAGGTGGGTGAAGACACACTGCAATGTTTTAGGAGCCTGCTCACCATTGAATGGCGGGGTTTACCATCTGCTGATCATACTTTGTAAAGGTAATTGTAAATGCCACTCATTGCTGTGCTATAAACGTTCCTGATGTTTGCATCCTTTCCATTTGTTTGCCAGATATGTGAAATGATGGTTCTCAATTAAAAACAGATTAATCATGCAGGTACCAAAGGAATGTGTGATTGAGCCTGGTAAACCTGGCAAAGTTAAGTGCATGTAGGTTTTTCTGAAAGTGACATAGCATTTAAGTTTCTACTGCCATGAAACAGTGGCTTGTAGATTCTACTGAGTTCTGGATTGACCAGGTAATACAGAAAAATATTCCAACTCTTCAAATATAATGCACAGAGCTGGGAGAAAGAATAGACTTCCTTAGCCACTGTTCAGTGCACGTTTCGGTGCTGCTTTTCTTTTATTCCTGCAGAAAGCTTTATCTAAGGTCAAATCAAATATTTATAAAATTTAATTCCTTCTGGGTAGATGCTACTCTTAGAGGAAAAGTTTTCTAAGGGCATTTCTATTTCTGACTTTGAAAATGGCAAGCACACCAGGAACCCTAGAAATTTGAAGTCCTGAAACTAAATTTATCTAGTGGAACTTCATTAAAGGGTGTCCTGCTAACACAATTATACTATAACTTTGCACCTATCCTTAGCTTTTTCCTTCTATTTCATGTACTGATAATTTACAAGTATATGTACACATTCGGTCTTGAAGTGAAAGGCCAACAAAAGAGTTCATCATGTGGGCTACGTCAGGAGGTGCTGTGCAAACTGTACTGAGAGGCATTGTAAGAACAGTAGGAAGCTGTGTGTGGTGGCGCACACTGCAATGCCAGCACTCTGGAGGCTGAGGCAGGAGGACTGCTGTGAGTTTAAGACCAACCTGGGCTATAAAGTGAGGTCAAAGCCAGCCTGAATTGTAGAGTGAGACTTTGTCTCAAAAAGGCAAACAAAAACAGAAACAAAAACAAATAAAACAGTAGGGAAAACTTTCTTTGCAGCTAGTTGCTCACTTAAAGGAAAAAAATAGTTTAAGGGCATATTTAAAAAAATGCTTAAAAGATTTGAAATACTATGAGTAGTTATTTCTAAGGATAAGGCCAGGGGAGAGAGTTTTTGGAGAAAGTTAGGTAGTAAGACCAATATTGATTGTCTTTGATGCTAACCAAGAATTCATTTTTCCTTGTCTTTAATGTGAATTCTTATTCAAAGTTAAAAGTGTTTTTATGAAGAAAAACAAATTTCTTAAAAGAATTCAGGGCTGTTCTCTTATCCATGAAGAAATGGCTAAGGTCGGAAAGTTTTATTTTGAAAGAAAGTGACTGTCTTTCTCCATATTTGCTGCTTATTCATTATAATAGCATATTTATTGATCATGAGACAACAAATTGAGGGTATCATGATGAATTGGGCATGTGACTTACCTTTAGGAGATTTACTGGAGTAGATGGTATAGAAACAGTCTTGCCATTTCTTGATACTTGGAGAAAATAGGCTGTAAAACAGCATTTCTCATCTTTTTCTAACCACAATACACAGAGACGACAATGTTGGAATTGTGCTCTGGGATAATCTACAGAAAGTTCATAATGATAACAACATACAGAGTAGTATGAAAGAAAATCAATATTTAATTTGCATAAATATGTAAGTTGCATGAAGGTCTATATGAAATAATTTTAAAAAATTGTTAAGATTTTAAAATTGTTACCTGTTCTGATCCTTGGGAATAATCACCACCAGAAGTGATTTGCACTGATAGCAGAGAATACTTCCAAAGCATATTTTTACTGCCCAAAATGCAATGGGTGGCCCATTCTTTGGACCCAGTTTTTTTTTTTCCAGACCTAGTTTGAATTGTCATCAGTCAGTACTGTACTTTTGGAAGCTAGATGTATCACTGTTCTCCAGAGTAACAGATCTAATGGTGTGTGCGTGCGTGCGTGCGTGCGTGTGTGTGTGTGTGTGTGTGTTTGTGTGTGTGCATGTATTTAATATATGTATAGGTACATATAGAATGATATGTAAAAACCCCTATGTCTCTAAAGAAACATTAAGGAATTGGCTTATATGATTGTGGAACCCAAAGTCTGCGGGGTAGTCTGGCAGGCCAGAGACACAGGGAAGCATGGATGTTACCATTCTCATTTGCTGTCAGGGTCTATCTCCTTGAGAAGACCTTAGTCCTCCTAAGTAGGGAGAGCAATCGGTTTTATGCACAGGAGACTGAAATGCTAATCCCACTAGAAAATGCCTTCACACTGTCATCCTGATGTGACCGACAAGATATCTTGGTACGGTGGTCTTCTAAATTGACGTAGTAATCATCATGAGCTGAGTGAGGTGCCACATGCCTATTATCCCAGGGCTGGGGGCTGAGGCAGAAGTATCATAAGTTCAAGCCCAGCCTGGACAACTTACAAAGACCCTGCTAGAAAAACAAAACAAACATAAAAAGAAAATTTGGAGATGTAGCTCAGTGCAAAGGCCTAGTTTCAATCCCCAATACCACCAAACACAAACAAACAAAGTAAACAAATATCATACTAGACCAAGAGCAAACTTATTTAAGTAGTTACTCTTGTGTGCCTACCATGTGGAAAAGGCTAGGTTTAAAGCAAACCTCAGTAGTTTTCTCCTAAATGTGAATGCATAGTTCTCACAGTTCTCACAGGAAGCAAGCAGACTGCTACTTTTCCTCCTATTGCTAGTTATACACTCCACATTGCAACCAGGCTGTTGGTCATGTGAGAGTCTCCACAGGGCCCTGGGATGCGCACCAAGATTGAATAACATGATTTGCCAGCTCCCTTAAAGCTTTGATGGGTCAAAATATAACAAATCCATCTTCTGGCTCACTGGCCAGGGGAGCTATGTGGCACTCTGACCCCAACTGAATGAAGGCCACTGTGGACAGTTTGCGCATGCAGCCTGAGGGGTGAACCCTGGGTCCCCGCACAACTGGCAGACACATGTGTGCAACTAGAATTGGTTGTGTCTTCTTCTTTTTTTTTTTTAATTTATTATTATTATTTTTTAATTTTATTTTAAAGACAAAAGAATGGAGACATATGAACCAGAAAAGCCATAAACAATACAGAAAATACAAAGTTATACAGAATATAGTAGGGAATTAGAACTGGATGTTGTATTACATAGTTATCTTCACATTAGTTAACACAAAAACATTAAAGGAAATA
>PVLD010016110.1:22021-46260 GCA_004027595.1 Dinomys branickii | reverse complement strand
TGCTGTTGTTGATGTATGCCTGTTTTCTTTCTTGTCTTTGGATTTTTGGTTCTTGTGTTTTTTTTTTTTCTGTTGTTGAGAGGATCAACTGTCTGACTAAATTTGCATGTCTGTATATGGGTCCATACATCTACAATTCGAAGATATCAATGGATAAAGCAACAACAACTGTTGAGACCATATCACCTTGTCTATAGATAAGTTGTGATTGTACTATTTTCTATGATAATGGGTGTCTGTTTGTCAATATGTTTTTGTACTTTTATGTTTCTAAAATAAAAAAATAAAGAAAGAAAGAAAAGTAAAGCCTGGTTGAGATTGCCACTGGAAACCTGGCCAAATGTGTGGGGACTGTTCCTAAAGTCTTTAGGGGAGACTGTCCATGTAAGCTGAGTGTCACAGCCTGAGGCAGGGTGGGTGTCAGTAAACATGGAAAGGTCTTGCGGATCTGGATAAGAGTGAGAGATGGAGAAGGGTCGAATGTGTGGGGAGGGAAGAAGGACTTTGGAAGATGTTGCTCAGAGCTGGAGAAGGAGGTACCATCCAGGAGGAGAATGGGGCACTGGGGAATCCCCAGGAGTGTGCTGGCATGTAGGCATGAGAAGGCTGGCTATAATCTCCCAGTGTCCATATTGAAGATTTAATTGTAGGTCCTAAGAAATTTGACAGGGAAGAAAAGTGGCACCAGTGTGAGGAGAAATGAAGTAGACTTACACAGAACCAGAAGAATTAGCCTTGGCTTTTGTGTGGCAGTGGGTTGGGGGTGCAAGAGCTGTTGTCCCTCTGTCTTTGGTTAGAAGAACAGGTTCCATTATGTCAGCAGGGGCAGGAGATGAGAGTGGATGGTCTCACTTCCATACTGGTGGTGGGGATGGTCCATCTTCTAGTGGCCCTTTAAGCAAAACTGGGGACGAGATTTTGTGGGCGGCTGTATATTTTGGCAATGCTTTTCCCAGGGCCCTTTCTTGTCATATTAAGTAATACAAGGCTCAGGAGTTTAGACTTTCATGTGGGCAATCGGCCTGGTGTATTATTGTGAGATGCTGGAGGGGAGATTTATTGGAGTCTTTTCTGGAGGCCTCTATCAAGCTCCCGGTTTTGATAGACCCTGAAGGCAGTGGTCATGAGATTTTCCATAAGGATTTGAGAATTGTCTGAATTTCTTGAGTTTTGCCCTGATATCAGGAACTTCCTGGGAGATGAAATAAGTCTTGAGAAAAAGTTGTCTTTCTGTGGAGGAGGGATGTAAGTGGATATAGGATTTTAGAATCTATGAATTGGGATGTAAAGTGGGATGGAGGTTTTGGTGGTCTTTTTTTTCAAGCTCTTTTTAAATTTTTTTATATTAAAGGGAATTAAAAAAACAAAATAACAACATAGACAAACCAAAACAAAAGCAAGAACAATAAAAATGATACAGGGTTTCAAAACAGAATGATAGGAATTAACAGTGGTTGTTATGTTACATATTGTTATCTTCAATGAAGTTGCTCAGATTACCAGATGTAAGAATGTAAGATTGATCAAACCATTAAAGAGAATAAAAAATAATAAAGAAAAACATTAGAAACTATACAGAACTTCACTAAACAAGATGGTAGGAATTCACCAATGGTTGTTAGATTGCATATTATTGTCTTCAAATTAGTTGTTCAGATTACCAGATGTAAGCATGCAAAATTGATCAAGAAGAATTTAAGCATTAACTATTCCTTTCAATATACCATTAGACATAATTATCCTATGTATGTTTCTATGTATCTATCTATCTATCATCCATCTATCTAAAATTTTCCTTTTCTTCTTTCTTTCTTTTTCTCCATTCTCTCATCCTAGTTGTTTGGGCGGTCTTGATAGACCTTTAGAGTTTGTTAAAGTTGATGGACATAACGGAGGCCCTGTCTAGCCTGGTGAGAATGTATTCATTAAGGTTTTAGCGATTTTGCTAATCTCTGTAACTGGGTTCATTGAGGAAGTGAGATGAGTGAATTCCTTAGTGCAGTGTGAGGGGTTTGATGAGAAGGAACCAAGCTGAGATTTAGTTGGGAGAGATCAGAGAGGGAAAATAGAATGTGGACATCAATGCTGGCAACCTCTTGCAAAGCGCAGACAGGTTTTGGATGTGGACACTCAGTGAACTCAAAGGGAGCGGCCTGGTAGGAGAAAGACTGGCCTATGGGAGGCAATGGAGAGTGTAAGCAGTGTAGAGGGAGAGCTTATGGGATCCAAGTTTTTGTTTGGGAAAAGTCTGAGGCAAAAGGCTGGCAATGAGTGGGCTGTGAGTCATTTTCTGGTGCAAAGTACAGTAGAATGAATAGAAGGAGGGAGGAGAGCAGAGGGCAATAAAAGCTTGATTTGGGCGAGGTCTTCCCATTTGTCCAAACTCCAGAGGAAGTGATGAAGGCCAGAGAAGATCTGAAAATTAGCTAAAGAGGCGCTGGGGGTATAGCTCAGTGGCATAAGCGCTTGCCTGGCAAGCGCAAGGTCCTGAGTTCAATCCCTGGTACCGGAAAAAAAAAAAAGATAGTGAAAATTAGCTAAAGAGAGCCGTTCTCTACTTTATATTGTGGCCTGGCCACATTATAGGAAAGGATGAGGGGAACAAGTTGAGAGAGGTTACAGGGGAGACACCTCGGGGTAAGGTGTCCTTAGGAAGGGAAGAGGCAGCCCCTCCCCCAGCAAGTCAGTGCCGAGAATGTCCAACACTGCCCAACAGGAAGAAGTGCAATCTGGATTGAGAGGATCATCCTCCATGTCAAGGGTGAAGGTCAGAACAAAGGACAAGCAGCGTGACCTGTATCCAGGTATGTTTGTTGTTTTGGGGCTGAAGATGCAGTTTCGGCCTAATTGGGACTTGGATACTGACAGGAGGACAGACACCTTTGACCAGTCCCTTGGGAGAACTTAACTCACAGCCTTTGGTGGCAGAATTTAGGGAGAGAAGATGCTGCAGAGCCTGGTCTCTGGTGGGCCGGCAGCTAGGAGACTACTGGTTCTTATCACACTAGACTGCCACCTCCCAGGTTTTCGCACCAGATATTAGGTAAATGGCGATGACCCAATAAAGAACATGGACAGTCTGAATCTGGCAGTTCCAGGCAGGACCTGCTGGAGTAACTCCAAAGGAGACACCAAGTTCAGTTTATTGAACTAAGTCTTTTATGGAAAGGTTTAGGGGGTTAGTGGGACAGGCTTAGATGTGTAAGGTGAAGGACATTGTGAGCTAGATAGAGCAAGAATGCCTGAGTAAATGGCGGTAGGAATGGATGCTGTGACCTGGCAGGTTGGGTGGGTATATTGTGTTCTGAGAGAGTAGGCATTGTTCCTAGGGTGAGGTGGTGGTGGGCGGGGGGTGCTGCAGGATATGGGAAAGGGCTCTCATCATTCTCAGACCTCAGGAACTCAGGCAGCTGGAGGGGAAGATGGAAATCAGACTTACCATTCATTAAAGAAGTTTATCCCAGACTGGGGCTCATGTGTGGGCAAGATCAAGGCTTTTGCTAGACAGAGGGGCTAGTGCTTGGTTTTCCTCCCCAGATTCAACAAGGATTAGCTGCCAGGTGAGTGGAACACAGGGGTCTCCTATACCTCAGCCTCACTATCTTCCCAGACTGTCACCATTCCTTTTGCATTTAATTCTAACATATGTCAGTGTAGGAAAAACCAGTCACTATTCCTATAGTATTACAGATGGGAAAATGTAGTTTGAATCAGGGATGGTGGTATATCCATCTAATACCAGCAGCTGAGAGGTTGTGGAAGGAGAAATACTTAGAGTTCAAAGCCATCCTGAGTTACAGAGTTAGTTCATGGCCAGCTTGAGCTAATAGCAAGACCCTCTCAAAACAAAACAATTCAATGAAAGTTGGAGAAGTTGAAGAGGGCATATGGTTGATTTTCTCCAACTCTTACTAGCGCTGCCCAGCCACAGGTGGATTTGCAAACAGGTCACACAGCCAAACCAGGCACATGTGTGTGTGTGTGTGTGTGTGTGTGTGTGTGTGTGTCTGTGTGTGTGTGTGTGTGTGTGTGTGTCTGTGTGTGTGTCTGTGTGCATGTGCGCACGTGCACACAGACAGACACACACACACATGCACTCTGGTTCAGCAGGATATGGTACTTAGCCAGTCCCTCCTGTAAAGCCATGCTGACCAAGGTCTCCTTGACTCATTTCAGGTGATTTAATATTATAAAGGCCTGGGAAGCTGCTGGTGAAAATCCAAAACTTGCATAGATTCCTCAAGTTGCCTCAGTTTTGCCTTCTGTATACCAGAGCTGGTTCCAACTATTCTCCAGTGCTCCAGTTTCCAGAGACCTGCATTTCAAGGACAACTCAGGGACCTTGGGGATGGGTTGAGGGGGTCTGTTCTATCATTTCCACTCTCCCATCCTGGCCCTGATTGCCCTTTGATGGAGGCACCTGTGATAAACCAAAGTCCTCTCAGCAACCAACTCTGTCACCTGCTTCTTCCAAAGCTTAAGCCTTGCTTTCCCCATCCACCTTCTGTGGGTTATTCAGTTCTCTGTTCAGGTTGACATGACAGGCTCGCTTGCTGGAAGGGCATCCCATTGGTCAAATCCCACAACCATCATTCCAAAGTTGGCACAGGGTAGAAAGTGGAAGCAGCTCCAGGCAAGAAGGGTGGAATGCAAAGGTCTATTGCAGGCTGGAGGCTCATTGCTGTCCCTGCGGTGGAGTCATGAGGCCTGAGCTCTGCCTCTGCCCTACCCTTGGACCAGGATCCTCCAGTAGCATGCTCAAACGCCGCCCCTACCACATGTTCTGGTACATGATCGTGTCCAGCTCTGTCACTGACCTCGGTATTGTCATGCACTGAACTCTGGGCAGCAGAGCAGGGCCATTCCAGAGATGGCTGCCTAGTATCCAGTAGGGTAGAAGAAGCTCTGCCCCTTGAGAAGGGGAAATTGAACAAGAGAGCCTAGAAGAGGAGGGGGCCAGCCTAAATTCCCCACCACCTTCCACCCTGCCACTATAGGAGCTCTTAAAGCAGGACTTGAAAACCAAGCTTCCCCGGCTTTGGACATTCCCCTCAAACCGCTCCCTTCCTTAGGCCTGTAATTCTTCGTTCTGATATAAGATGTGCAATTACGTGCCTGTAAGCAAGGAGTATGATGTTCTGGCATCTCCCTTCCTCCCAGGAATGCAGATAACAGTGACAACGGTAAGAACTGTGAGCTGAGTCCTGTGACATCCTGAAATATGTCTTCTTACAAGAATAAATTACAAAACTGTTCTTTTCCTACTCCATGTAAACTTGCTTACCTACAAGTTCTGGGCTGAAGACCACCCCCCTCTTTTGTCCAGAGTTTTTGGGATAAGAGTCCTCTGAGGTGATGCTCACTTAAAACCCAAAAAAATTCTCTTGTTTCCCCACTGGTCTCTCTGATATCTTGGATTCTGCAACATTTCTGGATACCATGAAGGGACTAGAGATTTGCTGTCTCATTTACCTGCAGGCCTGAGACCTCTGGTGCCACTGTGTGAAAACTCCAGCTCAGGGAGGGAACTGGCCCTCATACAGCCCAGCAACCTCTCCCTTGCCATCACAATGGAACTTAAAGGGGATTCAGGAGGATTCTGAAACAACAGCATGTTATAGGAACGTGGTAAGGTATTGAGGCTCAGGAGAAAATACCCAGTAAGGGTAGGAGAGCCTGATCACATCCCTGGGTATACTGAGTAATATGATATAGACTGTGTCATATAAAACCTACAAACTCCAGACAGAATGCAGGAGAGGCCCTCAATGAGAGTGGCTTGTAAGGAGGATGTACTAAGTAGTCAGATTCAGGGATATTCAGATGAAATTTACATCTAGGTTGAAAATAACTGAAATGAGGAAGTGCATAAGTGTATGTAAATAAATGGAGTAAAAAAGCTGGAAAAGTGCCAGAAAGCACAAAGCAAGACAGTGCAAGGAACACTCCTAGCTTTGGGAGCCCCCAATGCCAACACTTCCTCAGTCAGCATCACCAGCCTGATACCAAATGGCTAAAGTCCAACTGGGCCTACGAAAGTCTTCCAGAAGAAATCAAATTACAAATTTTAGGTAACTGGTAAATGTACTTTTGGTTTCCATTATGACTGGATGTGCTAAAAACATTTCTTATGCATCGCAAATTCTTAAGTTGTAATTGGAGGGTTAACTTGCTCTTTTCTTTGCTCTCTAATGGTTCAAGATAATAACACTGAGGTCTGTTGGCAGTGAGTCAAATTTGAAATGCATCAATCTAAGGAGAAAAAAAAGAAAAAGAGAGAGAGAAGGTCACTTTAAAATCCAAGAAGCTGCAACCAAGTTTATAAGCGGGATGAAGAAAAATATTAAGAAGGCTATAAATATGAGATATACTTTTGATATGAGAGGATTTTGTATGATAAAGCTTTGTTCTGCTAGAAAGACAAACAGAAGGATAATGACAAAAGTGGAAAGTTTATGAATATAAGGGGAAAGTTTGTGGAAGTAATTTACGTAAACATCATGTTGTGTCCCTAGTGTAGGAATCTGAAATAGTGAAAAAAAAAAACCAAAAGGTACAACAAATATTATGAAAGGGAAAGAAATTGCTCAAAGCAAAGGAACAACTGGGGTGAGGGAAAGGAGAAAAGACAGAAAGAAGGAAGAGAAGAAAATATGTATGTATATACTAGGATAATTGAAGTGCTGATGTCTATTAGTTCATTGAAAAGAACATTTAACACTTAAATCTTCTTTTGACCAATTTGCATGCTTATATCTGGTAATCTGAACAACTAATTTGAAGATAACAATATGCAAAATAACAACTACTGTTGAATTCCTACCATCTTGATTAGTGAGTGTTTCTAATGTGGTTTTTAAAATTTTTCATTCTCTTTAGTTGTTTGATCAGTCTTGCATTCTTACATCTGGTAATCTGAGCAACTTCATTGAAAATAACAATACATAACATAACAACCACTGTTAATTTCCTATCATCTTGTTTTGAAATTCTATTTCATTTTTTATTTTCTGTGTGGTTACTTTGTTACTTGTTAATTTGGTGGGGCTCGGTTTGCTTCTTCTAATAAAACTCCTGCAAGGGGATGATCAAATTTGTCTGAAGCAAAAGTGCTTGAGAAAGTGATTTGTGTCACAATGGGGTAGATACGGGAGGACAAGCATCAAAACCCATCCCATTAGAATGTATATTTTAAAAAAACTTTTAAAAAGACTATATAGAAGACTATGGGGCAAAGATAACCCCTCAAAGTTTGAGAACTCTTTGTGAGAAAGATCGGCCCTCCTTCGGCGTTAGATGGCTGGCCAAAAAGGTAATAGATAAAAAACAGTTGGGCACGTACATCAGATGATGACAATTCCAAAAGTAAGAGGCTGTCTGCAAAAGACTATCACCCCCAGGGAAAAATCAGATGCTGATCTAATTGGATTGGCAGGAACTGAAGCCTTTGGGGACTGGATAAGACCGAGATCCATCTCTTCAGGCCCTCAGGAATCTGTGGACACAATGAAAGTAGAGGGCTAACTGATGAAATTTAGGGTAGATAATGAAGCTGAGCACTGGGAATGGTGCAATTCATCAGGCCCGAAAAGAAGTGACTATTGTGGGAGCCACCGAGGTCCCACGCAAGAGGCCATTTTGCTGGCCAAAAGGGTGTGTCATAGAGGGGCTGAGAGGGCCAGCACGAGTTTGTATATTTTCCAAACTACCTGGCTATCCTTCTGGAAGGGGACCTGCCAAAAAAAACACAGGCCAAGATTACCTCTGGGCCACAAAGAAATGTGACTTTAAGTCTGCTTCAACCAAGGGCTATGATATGGACCCTTACTGCCCCACAAGAAGAATAAAACCTGTATTCAGATGAGTCACAAAAGCTCAGGGTGTGGGCCAAAGATAACCCACCTGGGCTGGCTGTAAATCATGTACCAATAATAATGGAACTAAAGCTGGTGGTGACACCAATCCAAGTCTGCCAATACCCTCTCCCCCGAGGATGCACACAAGGCATTTAATGTCAAGGACATTTAAACAGCTCTCAAAATATAAAATCTTAGCTAGATGTCAGTCATCTTGGAACAGCCCTCTTTCATTGGTGCATAAACCAAGAGCTAATGAATACAGACGGATGCAAGAATCACACGCTGTAAGTCAGGCCACTGAGACCATCCATCCCATGGTACCAAACCCATGCCCATTGATGGGACTCATTCCAGATAGTGCTGCCTGGTTTACTGTGTGGACTTAAAAGATGCTTTTCACTGTATCCACCTTGAATCAGTTAGCCCATCAATGGGAGGATCCTGTTACAGGTGTGAAGGTACAGTTCACCTACACTAGGTTTCCCAAAGGATTTCAGCATAGTGACACGGGGTAAGGCCAACTGGACAGAAAGTGGAAACAGGCTGTCCATGCCCTCCCAGTCCAAACCACCTAGTACCAAATAAGAGAGTTTTTAAGGCCACTGGGGTTTCCTGTATTTGGATCCCAAACTTGTCATTTATAGCTAAGACCCTGTATAAAGCACCAAAGAGAGGGTGAGGAAGGAGCTCCTCCTCTGGGAAACAGACCTGAAAAAGACATTCAAACGAATCAAAGAGGCCCTAAATCAGGCCAGTGAGGAAGATATCCCAGCCTCTGCCTACCAGAACCTCAGCCCAGAAGACAGAGATAATAGCCTTGGCAAAGTCTCTTTTGCAGGTAAAGGACCAGAAAGATAACACCCATACACACTTCTCTCCAAATAAAATGGCAAGGTTTGCCTGAAAATCTGGAAACTGTATCAAGAGAGGATGAAGAAAATTCTCTAATGGAAGACTGGCCATCCCCAAAGTGATGACCCCCTAGGGTTTTGAGACAATTCCATCAGGAGAATCTCACGGAAAAAACAGCTGTAGGGATGCGACTGGGATGTCATTTCTATGTCCCATGGCTCACAGTCATCACCTGAAGTCTTTGTGAACAGTGCTGCAAACAACCCAAGACCAGGGCCCCCTGACCCCTGGGTTTTCAAGAAATGTGCGCCACCACCTGTGAAAACTTGCTGGTAGACTACTCTCAACCACCTCAAGCAGAAGGCTACCAGAATATGTTGGTGCTTGTTGTACCTTCTCAGGATGGATAAAATCTTTTCCACCTGAACATAAAAAAACACAAGAGGCGACAAAAGTACTGTTAAGAGACATCATTCCAGGATTTGAACTGCCTCTGACATTGAGGTCAGACAAGGACCAATATGTGTAGCCAAGTTAGTCCAAGGGCTCACCTGGATGCTAAAAATAAGATGAAAACTGCTCACGGCCAACTGACCACAGAGTTCAGGGAAAAAGGAACGCATAAATTGGACACTCAAACAACTATTAATATTGTCAAGAAATCCACTTGAGATGAGATCAAATCTTGCCCATGGCCCTTCTCCAAGTCTGGTGCACCCCCACCAAACTGGCCATTCCTCTTACAAAGTCTTTTTTGGCCAGCCACACCCAACAAGAGGTAAAATTAAGATTGAGCCCTGTAAATTAAAAAAAAATGACTTTAAGGAGACAGATACAGTCTCTGGGAACAGATGTGTAAGATATCCATGGCTGGGTAAAAGAAAATGCCCATAAGCCTGACAGATCCAGTGTACCCATTCAAACCTGGGGACTTTGGGTTAAAAAATGGAATTAAATCACCCTGTGGGTCTTTATGGGATGGGCTCTGCACTGTAATATTGTCTACTCCCACAGATGTTAAAAGTTACAGGAATTGTGCCTTGAATCCCCAGAGTCAGCTCAAACTGACAGCCTGAGGCCTGTGCTCGCTTCAGCAGCACATATATGAAGACAAGTGGACCACCCAGCACAACCCAGACCATCCAAACCAACTGATCCTGCAATGAGATCAAGCCAAAGTCAGAGATGATATCCCTGCTCCAGTCACCCTAGAATTTAACTAGTCTATGCTTGGCTGAAGCTGAGGCCATAATAGGAGTTCTGGTCTGGTCACTCAAGAAGCTGACCAGTCCCCACATGGCTAAAGATTGAGGATCAACATACAGTTACAACAGCGTAAGTCTCTTTTTCTTTTTGTTACAATTCTCCCTCTGTCCAATAGGGAACTGACCCCTTATACAGGGAAAATGATGATAATAGTGATAGTCTCTATTCAAACTTGTTCTAGAGAGCATCAAAGGGGAATGAGGCAGAATTCGAATAAAAACAAGTTTCCCCAGCTTCAAGCAATCCCCCTTGGACCTCTCATTTCTATATGGCTGTAATTCCTTGTTCTGTTACAAGAAAAGATTTGTAACTATGTGCCTATAAGCAAGGTCTTTGACATCCTATGATTTGCTTTCCTTCCAGAAATACAGATAGTGGTGACAATTGTGTGCCTGTAAGCACTGTAAGCCAAGTCCTGTGACATTCTGAATGTATCTTCTTACAAGGCTGAGTTACGAAACTGTCCTTGTCTTGTTCAATGTAATCTTGCTTACTCATCTACAAATTCTAAGTTAAAGATCTCTCTCCCTTTTCTTGGCAAACCAGGCCAAGAGACAAGAAAAATCTTATTTCTTGTTTCATTTTAATTGTCTGTTTGCATCCTTGCAGGCACAAGTCTGTTAGTTAAAAATCATTTCAATGCTCATCTGCCATTTCAAAAACTCCATGAAAGGATTACTTGCTCATGTGATGGCCCACTGCAGGCCCCACCAGAGTCAATATGACTCCTGTGTATCTGCCAGGTTTATGTTTTATGTTTGTACAAGGAAGGTATAAAATTTTTTTGTCACATAATATTTTCATGCATCTTAAATGTTTTATCCTGATTGCTTCCGAGATCTGTGGCTTTTGCCTATAATTCTTTGTCTCTGTTTTGAATCACATCTTCCTGTTATTCACACTCCTTTTTTCCCACCACTCCCACCTGATAAATTGCTCTCTTAGCCTCCTGAAGTTCACACGAATTCTTGCATTCATACAGAGGTCATAACTTTCATTTCTCAGGTGAACAGGCAAAAAAGCTTTTAAAATGTATGCAGCATGCATTGAGTCCTAATGGAAACTAAAGTTGGAGTGCATTCTTCTCTGGGGATACCAAGTAAGGGAACAAGCTTTCATGGCAACCTTCAGGGGCAATTACTTGCTGATTGATAAATTTACATTTGGATTCCAATTTGAGATTGTGTTTTTAAATTTAACTGATATGCTTAAAATATGTCTTGTGTACTGAGATAGTACTAAAACTGTGATTACATGTTTAACTTTCGTTTCTGCTGCTTTCTGCTTGTGTTAAAACAAAGATGCTACTTAAGGGCTCTTGGAGTTTTGATGGTCAGACAGTCCTAGTTGGAATATAAACATCTATAGACTCAGTCTGAGACCAAGAGAGTGCATTTAGGATATTTTAAAATCCAAATGGCTACTAGACTTGATAGAGAAAGCAGGATAAAGAAGGGAATATAAAGAAATTTATAAGTATTAAGATATAATTTTATATTGTATGAGAGGACTTTATATGCTTTATATGAAAAATTTTTGTCTTACTGGGATGGAAAAATGAAAGATGGGGCTGAAACTAGGAGATGCAAATATGCCAGCAAAGATTTGTGAAGGATGAAGATTTTGCATCTGTGTCTTACTCACCTACTCTCTAAAAGTGAAAAATGGTAACCTGTGGGAAGTACAAATTATAACACTTCTTTAATTTGGTTTGTTCTTAAAAGGTAGAAAATTGGTCAGAAGCCCTTTACAAAAGGCTTTCTTTGCCTTGAGAGTAACCTACAATTCTATTAATAGCATAACAGATCCAATACTACTAGTAGTTAAGAAGAGCCTAGGAGAGATATCCAAGCCTGTGTCCAAACTGGCTTCCTCCACACCATCCATTTTGAGTCAATGTGTCCCCCAGATTCTGTTTCCCTTTCTTGTAAAGTGGGATTCTCCTCAATGCTTCCTCTATATGAAGTGACCAGAGGAAAATTTGGCACTACAAAAGCACAGGTGCCCTTCTCTGCCAAACATCTTAAACAGGTCAAGGCTGACTTGGCAAAGTTTTCAGATAACACAAGATCAATTTCTGACACAATAATTTGGGAGAGATCTCAGCTGAAAGCTAAATATAGTAGCTAAGGAATGGCCAGCTTGCTGGGTTCCTCACCTCTAAATTGAGCCTATAACTCTTAGACAGCCACTTCTTTTAAGTGTCAGGCTCTCCTCCTGGAAGCACCAGACCCTCACATTAAATCTGGCCCTTCAATAAATCCTGTCACCTGTGGGAGACCGCTGAGAGACCTGCGGTCTGCATCCATCTTGTACTGCTGAGAGACCTGCGGTCTGCATCCATTTTGCAAACTACCAACCATCTTGAGAGTTAAGTTCCAGTTTCCATATATGGTCAATTTCCTGTTAATTACGTAATATCGCCTGATGCTCTGACCACCCTCGCGTGATATCTGGACCTCCCTCCGTTGCCTAGTTACCTGCTGACGTCAATCCCCACTCCCGCACTGTATATAAGCCCGAGCTTTCCGCTCAATAAACGAGACTTGATCAGACTCCTGTCTTGTCTCCATTTCTTGTGTCTCTTGTCTCATTCATCCCACTCCCCCTCTAGAGCCTTCGTGGACTACCCGCGGGTCGGGACAAGTGGCGCCGAATGTGGGGCTCGAGTATGGGGGATCCAGTGAGGACTGCTGTTCAAGAAGTCGCGCGCCCGCCTCTGACGAGACTGGAGAAAGAAGAGGATCGGTCTGACATGGGAACCTGCTGCGTCTGACACACCTCGGTAAGAACAGTGCATAATGGGACAAACAATGAGTAAACATGAGATGTTTGTTAAAGAGCTAGAAAAAGCTCTCCAGGCACGAGGCGTAAAGGTTAAATATAAACAGTTATATGAAATTTTTGATTATATTAATGAAGTTTGTCCTTGGTTTCCTATTGAGGGAACAATCAGTTCAAAGAGATGAAAAATAGTTGGTGATGCACTTAAGGCTTATTATACAGCTTTTGACCCGGAAAAGGTTCCAGTAACTCCTTTTTCATATTGAAATTTAATTGATGAAATTTTATCTCATAGGAATTTTGATGATACAATTGCTAATGTAGTTGAAAAAGGCAAAA
Organism: Dinomys branickii; assembly: GCA_004027595.1. Taxonomy (NCBI): domain Eukaryota; kingdom Metazoa; phylum Chordata; class Mammalia; order Rodentia; family Dinomyidae; genus Dinomys; species Dinomys branickii. The sequence goes on along the minus strand of PVLD010016110.1, from coordinate 33,160 downwards.
CTATTTTACAAGAAAATATTCAAAATGAGGCTTTAGAACAACCAGCAATTCAAAATACGCCTTTGTTCTGACATTGGAACTGCTTATCAGCAAGGTCTTGCTGTGGCTGCTGCTCTGCAAGGGTATACAGTCCGGCAGTTTTTATCTCAACAAAATAGAAGCAAATGTTTTACTTGTGGAGAAACTGGTCATTTTGCCAAAAACTATAACAAAGGTTCTACTGACAACTCTAAAACAAAGACACCAGGAATCTCTCCTAGATGCAAGAAAGGAACACACTGGTCTAAAGAGTGTAAATCAAAAAGAGATATTGAAGGCAAAGAATTAATTCCAATTCAGGGAAACGGGAATCGGGGCCAGCCCCAGGCCCCCATACCCAAACCCAGACAAATTTATGGGGTGCTCAATTTTGTTCCACAAACCAACAACAACAATTCATTTCTGATCTCTGCAGAGCCACAACAGGTAGCGTAGGATTGGACCTCAGTTCCACTTCCTACACAGTATTAACACCTGAAATGGGGGTTCAAGCTCTTCCTACAGGAATTTTTGGACCTCTCCCAGAGGGTACCTTTGGTCTTATAATAGGTCGAAGTAGTTCTACTCTTAATGGCATTCAAGTTCTCCCGGGAGTTATAGATAATGATTATACAGGTAAAATTAAGTTTATGGCTTCTTCTCCTAAATTTATTAGTACTATACAAACAGGACAATGATTTGCACAATTGTTACTTCTGCCTCTAATTCAGACACCTAATAAATTTGTCTCACAACAGAGAGGTAATAAAGGATTTGGTTCGTCAGATGTATAGTGGGCTAAAGTTATTTCTGCACACAAACCTCTCATGACTCTATGGTTAGATGGTAAAGAATTATCTGGATTAATTGACACAGGTGCCGATGTTACTATTATTAAAAAAGAGGTTTGGCCCAAGGCTTGGCCTTTGGACATCACTATGACTCACCTACAGGGCATAGGACAAAGTCAAAACCCAGAAAAAAGTTCAAAATTATTAACTTGGAAAGATTTGGAAGGAAATAAAGGCACTATACAACCTTATGTTATAGCTGGTTTACCAGTAAATTTATGGGGAAGAGATTTATTATCTCAACTTGGTATGATTATGAGGAGCCCTAATGATGTAGTCACTGCTCAAATGTTAAGAAGTGGATTTATGCCAGGTCAAGGCCTAGGTAAAGATAATACTGGAATAACAACACCTATAGAAGCTACTTCAAAATTCGACAGAGCAGGTTTGGGCCATTTTCCATAAGGGCCATTGATACTCCTGTGACTCATGCAGAAAAAATTACATGGTTATCTGAGGAGCCTGTTTGGGTTGATCAATGACCTCTGTCTTCTATAAAATTAATGGCTGCACAACAGCTGGTACAGGAGCAGCTTGAAGCTGGCCATATAATTCCTAGTAATTCACCTTGGAATACTCCTATTTTTGTCATAAAAAAGAAATCAGGTAAATGGTGATTGCTGCAAGATCTTAGAACAATAAATAAAACCATGATGTTAATGGGAGCTTTGCAACCAGGTCTTCCATCACCTGTTGCTATACCTTTAGGTTATTTCAAAATCATTATAGATTTAAAAGATTGTTTTTTCACCATACCTTTAAATCCTGATGATCAAAAGCGATTTGCTTTCAGCCTGCCTGCTACTAATTTTAATGCACCCATGAAAAGATTCCAATGGTGTGTTCTTCCACAAGGTATGGCAAATAGTCCTACTTTGTCTCAATCCTTTGTTGCTCTAGCTTTGCAACCGATAAGAGATCAATGGCCAGATATGTATATCATTCATTACATGGATGATATCTTAGTGACTGGTCAAAATGGTGGTAAAGTACTTCAATGTTATAAAGACTTACAGTCTGCTATGTCTGCTAAAGGGCTACAAATTGCACCTGATAAGCTTCAACTTACAGATCCATACGCATACTTAGGTTTTCAAATGAAAGGATCACAGGTTTTTTCACAAAACATGGAATTAAGATTAGATAAACTTAAAACTTTAAATGATTTTCAAAAACTTCTTGGGGATATTAATTGGCTTATGCCTTATTTAAAGCTTTCTAAAAGTCAATTAAAACCTCTCTATGACATCTTACATGGAGATGCCAACCCCACATCTCCTCGTGTACTTACACCTGAGGGTAGACAAGCTATACATACAGTAGAACAAGCTATTTTATCTCAAACAATTACTATTGGATTATGATAAACCTTTGCAATATATTATTTGTAATACACAATTATCTCCAACTGCTGTTTTTTGGCAAGCGACACCTTTAAAGTGGATTCATTTACCTGTTACGCCTAAAAGGGTTATTAAGCCATGTTATAAAATGGTATCTGATCTTATAATTCTTGGAAGAGAACAAGGGAGATGTTATTTTGGTAAAGAAGCAGATGTCATTATACAACCTTATGCTAAAGATCAAATTAATTGGCTTATGCAAACTACTGAGTTTTGGCCTATTGCTTTGGCCTCCTGTATGGGACTTTTGGATAATCATTATCCTCCAAACAAACTCATTGATTTTGCTAATAAACATGAATTTGTTTTTCCTAAAGTTACTACACTTCATCCATTGAAAGATGCATTGTTAATATTTACTGATGGTTCTTCTACAGGCATAGCTGCCTATGTTTACCAAGACCAAACAATACAATTTCAAACAAATAGCACTTCTGCTCAATTAATGGAATTACATGCTGTTATTGCTGTTTTTTCTGATTTTCCTACTCAGTCATTTAATATTTATACAGATAGTGCTTACATTGCACATTCTGTTCCCCTACTTGAAACTACTGGTCAAATAAAAAATGTTTCTAACACTAAAAAACTATTTCGACAATTACAAATGTCTATTACCAAGAAAAAACATCCTTTTTTCATTGGACATTTACATGCTCACTCTGGATTGCCAGGTCCTTTGGTCAATGGCAATCATAAAGCTGATTTAGCAACTCACTTGCATGCTGTTCATTTATTGGTTGCTATTACTTCTACTGATAATACTGATAAAGTTACCTTGGCACAGAAAAAGTCATCACTTATATCACCTAAATGCACAAACTCTCTGACATTTACATAATATTACCAGAGGACAGGCTAGACAAATAGTTAAGAATTGTCCTTCTTGTGCCATACACCTTCCAACTCCTCATCTTGGAGTTAATCCCATGGGACTAATACCTAATGCATTGTGGCAAATGGATGTTACTCACATTCCTGAATTTGGAAATCTCAAATATGTTCATGTGACAATTGATACTTTTAGTGGTTTTCTTTTTGCTTCTCTTCAATCTGGTGAAGCTACTAAACATGTGATTAGTCATATGCTTAATGCTCTCTCTGTCCTGGGATGTCCCCAACAGATAAAAACCGATAACGGTCCAGGTTATTCCAGCTCTACTTTTTCTAAATTCTGCACACACCTTAATATTCAATATATTACAGGTATACCTTATAATCCTCAAGGTCAAGGAATAGTTGAAAGAGCACATCTTTCTATAAAGCTTACTATAAATAAAATTAAAACGGGGGAATGGTATCCCACAAGGGCGTCGCCAAGAAATATTCTTTCTCATGCTTTATTTATTCTCAATTTTTTAAATTTGGATGCCAATGGACAATCAGCAGCTTCTCATTTCTGGCATACAGAAACACAAAAACAGTTTGCTTCTGTACTATGGAAAGACCCTATAACTAATTTGTGGCATGGTCCAGATCCAGTCCTCATCTGGGGCTGAGGATCAGTATGTATATACTCCAAAGAAATGAAATCTGCAAGATGGTTACCAGAACGATTGGTAAAACAAATAGATTATAAACAACAAATACAGGACGAAATTAATGATGGTTCCGGGGACGAAAAATCGCCCTGAGGATTTTCTTTATTAATTAGGATTACTGTATATGTGCTTGTTGAGAGTCTTGTTTGTGTCCTTGAGAACTAAGAAAACCCAAGAGTTAAGATTCTGTTCAGCCAGAGAGCTCCTGGCGGATACAGAATGTTCCCAAGAGTGAGTGGTCTGGCCAACTGCCCGTTCTCGCCTAATGGCCTTTAATGATTGTTTTGGGTGCCAGGTTGACAAGGACATAAACAATAAAATAATAATTCAGTACAAATAATCTTATAAAACTGTTCAAACCCAAATCTGATATAAACAATATTATATAATTAATCACATAACAAAAAGTTCAAGTATTTCTTTAAACCAAACAACGCAATTTTAAACAAACAGATTTTTCAGAAAATGAATTCCAAAACTTGGATTCTGAAACTGGGAGTACTAATCACCTTGTGGCAACTTTCTGATAGTGGTCTTAGATCTCCCTCGTGGAAGGCAAGAATTATAACAGCCAGACAAGGTACGTTAACCAAGCAAGGCATGTGTGGTGCCCCATGTGACTGTGAGGGAGGTACTATTACAACCAAGCCTGAACAATATACCAGTTACACAGATTGCGGTAATAAAATATCTTACTTAACATACATAAGAACCATAAAAGGAATCTACATACAAAGCTGAAAATGTTATTATAGGCCTCCAGTAATACCCCATGGCCAACCAGAACTATGTCCTACGGAATGCATTACTTATTATACCACAATGCATTCTTCTTGTTATGAATCAGTGCAAGAATGTGCAGGAATAGATAATAATGTAATTTTACAGCTATATTGCAGTGCACTTCCACTGGTGCCTTTGGAGATGATTGGTCTAATATTCCATGGACTTTAAAAAGCCATAAATATATTCAGGCTTCATGCCACGGCACCCCAGGTAAACTGGTGTGCTGGAATAAAACTGCCCCGATACATATTTCTGATGGTGGCGGACCACAAGACAAAATTAGAGAAATTAATGTACAAAGACAAATGGAGAACGTTATAAAACAGATATCTTTAAAAACCAATCATCACACTCTGACACTTTCTAAATTACAACAAAAAATTGATTTAAATACTGAAACCTCGGATATTCTAATGGCTACTTTAATGGCTCTTAATGTGTCTAATCCTAATTTAGCTAAAGAATGTTGGCTGTACATGACTCAGGGTACTCTCATGCCTCTCGCCATTCCATCAAATTTCACTTTAAATAATGTTATAAACCCTACACATCCTAATTGTACCTTAGGATTACCTTTTAAAGTTCAACCTGTAGCTGTTAAATTTATCTCATGTATACAAGGAAGTTTTCAGAGCAACAAAAATGCAATTGATGTTGGATTCGTTACTTTTACTAATTGTATTTAAACAAGTACTTATAGTTCTTCTATTTGCCTTTCAAGAGGACAAGTATTCATTTGTGGAGGAAATGTAGCTTTTACCTTTTTGCCTAATAATTGGACAGGATTATGTGTTATAGCTACCTTGTTACCTGATATAGAAATCGTACCTGGGGATGAACCTATTTCCATTCCCAGCTTTGATTATGCTGTAGGTCACCTTAAAAGAGTTAAAAGGGTACTTCAATTTATTCCTTTATTAGTAGAATTAGGAATCTCAAGAGCCCTAGTCACGGGTTTGGCAGGGATAGGAGTTGCTGTATATTCTTATAACAAACTCTCTAATCAAATAGTTGATGAGGTCCAAGCCTTGTCTAGCACTATTCAGGATATTCAAGATCAGATAGATTCCTTAGTGGAGGTAGTCCTCCAAAATAGAAAAGGATTAGATCTTTTAACTTCAGAACAGGGAGGGATTTGTTTGGCTTTACAGGAACACTGTTGCTTCTATGTAAACAAGTCTGGCATCATTCGAGACAAGATAAAAAGGCTCCAAGAAGATCTGGTAAAGAGACGAAGACAGTTATTCGAAAATCCACTCTGGAGCATATGGAACGGAACCTTACCCTATCTTCTCACCCTATTGGGACCTCTAATTGTGTTGTTGGTGCTTCTTTTATTTGGACCCTGTATTTTTAACAAATTTGTGGCTCTTGTTAAACAACAAGTTGCTAAAATAATGGATGCTATAGAAATGCGATGGATTCAGGTCTACTATCACAGGCTTGCTACAGACCTCGAGAAAGCAAATCGTAACAATGCCCAGTAAGATCGATGGGCTGTTTCAGCTCTCTCACCTTGGTGCGCTGGACTGGACAGCCAGAGACGGGCAACTGGAGGCTCACGTGTATCACCAACCACCGCCTAAGACGGGAGCAAGGCCTTTTGCTGCCTTGGTTTCCAGTGACGGGTAAGGTATAGTTTGGTTCCACGTGAAAGCATCCTGACCTAAGATAGGCACAGTCCCCTCAAGGAGATTTGGTCTTTTAATAAATAAAATAAAAAAGGGGGACCTGTGGGAGACTGCTGAAAGACCTGCGATCTGCATCCATTTTGCAAACTACCAGCCATCTTGAGAGTTAAGTTCCAGTTTCCATATATGGTCAATTTCCTGTTAATTACTTAATATCGCCTGATGCTCTGACCACCCTCACATGATATTTGAACCTCCCTCCATTGCCTAGTTACCCGCTGACGTCAATCCCCACTCCCGCACTCTATATAAACCCGAGCTTTCTGTTCAATAAACGAGACTTGATCAGACTCCTGTCTTGTCTCCATTTCTTGTGTCCCTCTTGTCTCTTTTTAATCCCACTCCCCCTCTAGGGCCTTCGTTGACTACCCGCGGGTCGGGACAGTCACCTTCCCCTCAGAGGGAGGAGACTTATGAGACCACGATTGTGAGCAAGTGATCCTCCACATATATGCTGTTAGAAAAAACCATAAAGGTAGCCCTTTGGAAAATCCAAGCATGGTTCTCTTCCGTGATGAGAGTTCCTTTGTTGACAATGGGATATGAAGGGTACACCATGCAGTAGTGACCCTACTGGCCACTGTTACAAAGCCGTTCTTGCTCCTGGAACCAGTGCCCAGATTGCAGAATTTATGGCTCTTACTAGAGCAGTGGAGCTTAGAAAATGACAGAGATTTAACATCTATACAGACTCAAAATATGCCTTGCTGGTACTACATGTCCACACAGCTGTATGGAAGGACACACAGTTTCTGTCAGGCAAAGGGCTTCCTATTAAATACTATACAGAGAGTGACCATCTCCTGTCCTCAGTCTCCCTGTCCTCTGAGATGGCAGTCATGCATGAAGAACCTTTCTACTCAGAATCTAAAATCCTTTGGAAAATGCCAAATCCAATTACAACAAAGCAGAGATACAGTGGGATATATCAGGGGAAGTATCAGTTCTATCTTCTGGGTGATTCCAGATGGAAGGGGAAAAACTGCTCTTACCAGTGGCCAAGAAATGTAAAATCCTTAAAACCATCTACAGAGCCTTTCCATTAGAAAAAAACCGAGGCTGGACCCCTGAGTCCTGCTTTCCCCACACAAACTGCCCCTGAATCTCTTTGCCTCTCCTTTGTCCTGTTCTAATTCTGCCTATTTCCTGCAACTGCTCTTCAAGAGCCCTTACTTGACCATTCTACAAGTCTAGCTGCAGAGAGACTTTGCACAAAGATTGACTTAGGATCAGGGCCACAGTGGAGACCTGGACTTGAGTCTGCAGGGCCCCCAGCAGCCTGAGGCCCAGCCACAGGAACCCAGAAACTCAGAACCTCCCTGTAGCCCCTTCCCTGAGGGCCCACTATCTTAGACCATGGGCTGGAGCCTAAACAGCAGGTGGGAGGTACCAATGACAGCCATTTTAGTCCTGTATAAAGCCAGTCTGAAGTCCTCAGTTCAGACTCAGATCAGGCCTCCTGGGTGAGCCATCTTAAGGGAACACAGCTAGTAATGAAACTATCTCCTTCAGGGACAAGTCCAGAACCAACAATCTCAGGGACAATTCTGAGACCTCAGATTTGAGCATCTGGACTTTATGACCCAAGGAAATGACCAGTACAGAACCTGGTACAATGAATATTGTGACCTAGAAGAAAGAAGTGTGGAAAGAATTTACAACATAGAGTTTCACCTTGGATAGGAGATGTCTCCATGTATGAACTTCAGGTTGATGAAGAAATTCTGTATGATTATTATTTTTATTGCTTTTGTTTCTATTTTTCTCTTTAAAATAAAATTTTAAAAAATTTTAGAAAGAGAAATTTCAAGAATATTCACTGTTGGATCATAAAAATAAAACAATAAAAATAAAATAATACGAAAAATGAAAAATTAGATTTCAACCATGTTTTCTACATTGATTAACAAAGAACTAAGACAATAGCAGAAATTTGTCAAATGAAGAAAGACCAATGGATGTTGGAGCCAGCACACAGAGTTGGGCTTCATTTGTTTTTGTTTCTATTAAAAAGGCCTTGATAGTCCGTCTTATCCCAGGAAGAATGGCCATCATCCAGAAATCCAACAATAACAAATGTTGCCAAGGGTGTGAGGGAAAGGGAAAATGTGCACATTGTTGGTAGGAATGTAATGTAGTACAACCACTATGGAAATCCATGTGGAGAGTCTTCAAAAAACTAAAAATAGAAATTCCATCCAACCCAGCTGTTCTCCTTCTAGAGACCCCCTTTGAAATATTTGATGACATCATCTTCCACTCACAGATGTCTGTCTATGTTTCTAGTGGCACAGCATCTAAACATGGCAGTGGCCTCTATGTCCAAGAACAGATGAACAGATAAAGAAAATGTTGTGTTTATATACTGCAGACTACTAATTCGCCATACAGAATGATGAACTTGAGACCTCTACAGAAGCATGGTTGCAATTTCAGATGATAATGTTAAGTCAAATAAATCAGATTCATAAGGTTAAATATTGCGCTGTTTCTTCTACATGAAAAACCTAAGTATAAACAAGCAGCAAAGTAATAGATAGAAACCTGGAAATAGTGACACATTTTTAAAAAGCTAAGTGTATTGGTACACTTCAGATATACGTGGTGATCACACCCATTGTAGGGAATTTGGATCTTTACATGATATTTCTTGGTTCTTTTTTCCTCATTCCCCTCTCCTCCCTTCAGCCCTTCTCTCCTTATTTACAAAAAGTTTGGTTCCATTTTAAACTTATTTTCTCATTTTTTTCTTTTCCTTTCCTTCCTTTCTTTCCCCCTCCACTCTCTCTAGGCCCCCTTCCCATTTAAGTATTTTCTTCCTACTTCACAATATCAATTAGACAGTTTGGTCCTTATTTGCATCTTTGGTTTCTCACACCGGCTAATCAATGCTATATTAACACATGTGCATCTGATTTATTTCACTTAAGAGTATGTTCTCAGGGTGTATCCATTTGCCTAGAAATGCCTCCAATTTATCCTTCTGTATGACTGAGTAGTATTCCGCAATATTAAAAAGCACGTTTTCTACCCGTTCATCATTTGACAGGTATTTAGCATGTTTCCAAGATTTAGCCATTAAAAACTGTGCCATAAACATGGCTATGCATATATCCCTGTGCAATCACACTTTTAGATCTTTCAAGATGATACCAAGAAGGGAAATTGCTGGCTTGAATGGAACCTACCGCTTCAGTGTTTACGGGAATCTCTACACTGATTTCCACAGTGGTTGCATCAGTCTTCATTCTCACCAACAGTGGAGGAGAGTTCTTTTATCCCCACAGCCCCGCTAGCATTTGTTATTGATTGATTTCTTGATAATAACCATTCCTTCTGGGGTGAGATGGAAACACAAAGTTGTCTTAATGCACATCTCTCAAATGCCCAGTGAGGTTGAACATTTTCTCATATATTTATTTGCAATTTTTTACTTCTTCATCTGAGAAGTATATAGTCATTTCAGATGGCTATCTTTGGATTGAGTCTTTAAATTTGGAGGGTGTGAGTTTTTTGAGTTCTTTATATATCCTAGTTATTAGTCCTTTGTATGAGGAACAACTGGCAATTTTTTTCCCTCTCTGCACTTTGTTAGTGATTTATTTCTATGTAAAAGCTTTTTACTAAGATGAGGTCCTGGGTGTTGACTCTTTGTAGTATTTCTTGTGTGATTAGGGTTTTGTTCATGAAATCTTTATCTACGTTTATGTCTTTAAGAGTTCTACCTATTCTCTCTTCCAGTAGATGTAGTGTTTCTTTTTTTTAATGTTTACATCTTGATCCATTTATATTTTAGTTTAGTGCATGATGAGAGATATGGGTCTAGTTTTGAAAGTCAATTTTTCTAGCACCATTTATTAAAGAGGCTATCTTTCTTCCAGGGAATATGTTTGACTCCTTTGTAAAATTTAAGGTGGCTGAGTGTGTTTGTTTGAATGTATTTGGAGTTGTTTCTGCATCTTCTAATCTATTTCCTTGACCCACAGGTCTGGTTTTTTTGGCCAGTACCATGCTGTGTGATCATAGTAGCTATGTATTATGATTACAAGTCAGGGATTGGGATACCCTTGCCTTGCCTTTGTTTCCCAGAATTTTTTGTGTTTTCTAGGTTTCTTCCAATTCCAAATAAATTTTAGGATGGTTCTCTCTAATTCTGTGAGATATGCTATTTGTATTTCTAATTGGGATTGCATTAAAGCTGTGTAACAATTTAGGGAATATGGCTATTTTCACTATGTTGGTTCTTCCTGCTCAACAGCAAGTGATATTTGCTATTTTCTGATATTCTCTTTGATCTCCTTTTCCAGAGTAGTGTAGTTTTCAGTTTAAAGATCACTTCCTTTATTAGATTGATTCCCAAGTATTTCGCTTGTATTAATGCTATTGTGAATGGTATGGTTTCCCTAATTTCTCTCTTAGTAAATTTATTAGAAAATAGGATAAGGACAACAAAACAAGCAAACAAACAACAAAAGAAATAAAATTCCTTTGGTACCCTCATCTCTAGGGTAATGTCTAAGTCAGAGACCACATCTCTTTATCTTGTGTGTTTCTGGGTCACTCTTCCAGTCGCTGTGGTCCCTTCGGACAGAGACAGCCCCAGACTGCTTTCAGTTCCATGTACTTTTGGTAAAAATCTTGAAGACATACGAGTAGGCAGAGAGTTCATGAACAAAAATGAAACTGCAAGGGAAACACTTCAAAGAATCAATAATTGGGACCTCATTCTACTGAAAAGTTTTTGTACATCTAAAGAAATCACCAGCAAAGTAAAAAGAAAACCCACAAATTGGGAAAAAATCCTAGCTGGCTGTCCCTCAGACAAAGGTCTTCTATCTAGAACATACAA
>PVLD010016110.1:0-21921 GCA_004027595.1 Dinomys branickii | reverse complement strand
AAATTCAAAGACCCAATCCAGAAATGGGCATGTGAGATGAATACACACTTCTCAGACAAAGAAATATAAATGGCAAATAAATATATGAGAAAATGTTCCACATCCTTAGTCATTCGAGAAATGCAAATAAAAACTTTTGTCCCCTCTTGACCCCTGTACAGTCTCCGCTGTTCCACTTTGCTGTGTTTCTTTGTTCTGCTGGAAGCAGGGAAGGGGGAATGCTGACTTCTCACTTGTTCTCCTGCAATGGCCCAAGGCTGCTTAAATCCCACAAGGGTTGCACATTTTTCCACAAGAGGAGACTAAAGGACAGAGGCATGTGGGAGGGAGGGGAGCATGAAGGAATGGAAAAAATGAAGATGAGTTAGGTACATGTTACAACTCCCCAAGAGGAATTTAACCATTATGTACTCCAAAAATACTAAAAAATACAAATTATAAAAAGTATATTTTTCTCATAGACAATTAAAACAGTAGAATGCCTTAAAAATGAAGTAAAACAGAAAAAACAAATGCTAACTGGAATTTGAGTGCTTTTCTTTCTATGAAGAAATCTCATGAATATCTGTTAAATGGGTCTTTAATGCCTTTTCTTCTCTTCCAACATTTTACACGGTATTGTGTATTGTTTGCATCTTGTGTGGTGTACCCTGGCTGAAGTGGTCAGCTTGATGCTGGAAGGATTTACTAAAACACAGTTCTAGATTTGCTGCTTTTTAAAGAATGTTTGCAAATTCAGTTTTGTGTAGTGAATTCCAAAATATCAACCACCCTGCACCGTCAACCTAAAGTCTGTTGATATTTGTGGAGTTAGTATCTGTGCCATGTGCACACTGGCCCACCTCTACTGGGAACTTGGGTTACCGTGATATTGTGAGGACTTGTTTAGTGACAGTCATGGACTGAGTGACCGGGCTGGGAATAGTAGTCTTTATCCTTGTGGCTATTGAATGTGTGATGAGAGTCTGTGGTAAGAATGCCTCCCACCATGCTCCACCCAGCCTCCCTTTCTCTGTCTCCTTGGCACAGGGTTGTGTTTGATTTCACTCTCTGTCTTGTTATTTATTGACTCTGTGCGTTTGTTTTGGAGCCACCCATGAATGATAATGGAAGACTGTGAGGATAAAAGGGAGGAACGGAAGGAGAACAAGGGAAGGAAGATTGATTCAGTGCTGGATGTTTAGATAAATAACAGTACCCCTCACCTTTAGTCACCTTTTAATTATGACATAGGTCTGCCTCTCAGACTCCAAGGAGATGGTAGCTTCACCTGAACAGAGTGGAGGTGATGCTTTAGCTGTGGTTATCTTTATGCTTGTAGATGGTGCTGAATATGTCGAACTGGATTTTAAGTCAAACCGCATTCTCTGTTGCCCCAAGGGTATACCACTCTCCCTGGACTTGCAAGGGGCCGAGGACAGGAAGGGCAGTGATGCCTACAGAGCCACCTCTAACATTCTATCCCTATCTGCCTTGGCTACTTTTCTCTCGTTGCTGAGACAAAATACCCAACACCCAAAATGAAGGAAGGAAGGGCTTACTTAGCTTACACTTTGTGGAGGTTTCAGTCCATACTTGGCTGCTTAGAGGCAGAGTAGCACATGGCAGATGGCAAACTGTTCATGGCAGCAGAGCACAACAAAAACAACCAGTAAAAAGGAGGAATGGCTGCAAGCAGCCTCTTCTCTTCCCTTTTCCTGGTTTTTTTGCTGTGCTCTGCTGCCATGAACAGCTTGCCCTCTGCCATGTGCCATTCTGCCTCTGAACCAGCCAAGTATGTACTGAAACCTCCACAAAGTGTAAGCTAAATAAATCTTTCCTTCCTTCATTTTGGGCGTTGGGTATTTTGTCTCAGCAATGAGAGAAAAGTAACCAAGACAGAGTTTGGTACCAGGAGTGGGGTCGTTTCTGTGACTATACCTGACCATGTGGTTCAAGAGCCTTTGGAAATTGCTTGTGGGAAGAATTTGGAAAGGATTGAAGATGTCTGGTCAGAGCTAAGAAGACCAGAAGGCTGATAGAAATCCTGCTGTTAAAGACCAGGTTCAGGAGGTTTCTGTTGGGAAGAAGGACTGCATTGGTTGTTGGATTCCAGACAATGTATGTTATGGCTTGGCAGAAAGTTTGTCTGTATTTTGCTTGTGTCCAGAGACTTTGCCTGAGACTGAGATTAAGGGTGGCAGTGAACTGATTAATCTTGCAAAAGAAATTTCAAGGCAGTTGAAAATTGGGGCAGTGGCATGGCTATTGTTGGGGGCCTTTAGCCAGATTTATATTGACAGTCAAGAGCAAAGAGCCCAGCAGGATGATTTAAAATGTGAGTTTGGCCAGAAAGGAAGCTCCAGTAAATCTGTGGACAGCAAAGATAAGTCTGAGGAGGTCTCCATTGCTATGAAGGAACAAGAGAATGGAAAAGATGGCCTGAGGGCATCACAACAAGCAGCAAGTCTCCACCGTTTGCAGCCTCAAAACTGCAAAGGTGAAAGACCTTTCCTTGAGAAGGAAGCCAAAGAGTGCCATGTTCCAGAATGGAGGCGGAATAGAGAATTTGCTCCTCAGCATTGGTTTCAGTGTACCCAGAAATCCAGGCACTAGATCCCTATGGCCAACAGAGAGAAAAGTTTGGCTACTGCTCCAGGTGGCAGCAGACCTTGGCATCATCCACGTGGCCCTGGCTTTAGGTGCAAGGAAAATGCAAGAGTTCTGAGGTTAAAGAGGCTTCCACCCAGATTTCAGAAGGCATGGCAGCCCAGGCAGCGTGCCCCTGAGAGGGCAGTGTGTGAAGCTGTGAGTGTGAAGCAAAAGGTGCCCTGGAGACCTCAGAAGTTTAGAAAAGACAGGACTGTGGATCATCTAAGGAAAGCTGCAAAGAGGGAGCAAAGCGTGCCTAAGAGAGAATCTGTGGGAGCTGTAACCACCAGAAGCACCATACAGGTGGACTCCTGCAAGCTCTTCAGAGCTCAGCATGTGCCACAAGTTGCTTCAGATGTTGGATTTGGAATTACAGGACACAATGTTATCCCTGCTGGATTTTGGACTTGTTTTGGTCCCAATGCTCTGTATCACCCTGTTTGTAGCTTTTGGAATGGTAATGTTTACTTTGCACCTTTAAATGTTAGAGGGGTTTTTATTTTTCATTTCTATGGGGGCAAAATGTTATTGTTCTAATATAAGCATGTCTTTGTATCTGGAAACTGGTTTAAAGAAATGTGTCTGATTGCCAAATTGACAGGGGTGGGATGTTATGGTTGATACATTGTGTCAACTTGGGGAGTCTAGTGGTTTAGCTGAGTGACTCAGGAGGAAGCTAAGGTGCTTACTTTGTATATACCCTGAGCCTGTGGAAGAGGAGAGCATAGAGATTGTGTGATAGGTACAAGCCCCCTGGGTGGGGGTAGCCTGTTTACAATGTAAGGGAAGAGAAGAGGCTGCTTGCAGCCCTTCCTCCCTTTTCCTGGTTTTTTTTGCTGTGCTCTGCTGCCATGAACAGTTTGCTGTCTGCCATGTGCCACTCTGCCTCTGAACCAGTCAAGTATGGACTGAAACCTCCACAAACTGTAAGCTAAATAAACCTTTCCCTTCTTCATTTTTGGTGTTGGGTATTTTGTCTCAGCAATGAAAGAAAAGTAACCAAGACACTGTCCTACCACCCACTGGATATCTGACAGAGTAGGGCATCCACAGCATGAGGGGTAGGATCTGGTATATGTCCCAGCTGCTAATGGGAAGGTGGAGGAGAGGTGGGTTTGTAGCCTGCTACAGGGACAGAAGAGACTTGTTCTTGAGATGTTGCCTTCATCTTCTTTTCCCTCATCCAGGTGGGGTGGCAGTGGGAGCCACTGAATTAGTGCCCAAGGTATTTAAAAGAAAGCTCTCTCATCTAGGTGGGATGACCATACTTGACCAGAAACGAGGACCTCTGCTGGAATGGAATTTACTGATCTAACTGCATTTTTGAAGAAGGAAGAAGGGGCTTCAAGTTAAGGAATGCACAGATGGTAACTCCAGCAACTGGAAAAGACGGGGACCCGGGTTCTTTTCCCAGGGATCCTAGGGCCTGCCAGGGATCACAGAAGTGGAACAGATTACATGAATGCTGTTTTAAGCTGGTGATTGGTGGCCACTTGTTACAATGGCAGTAGGAAACTCAGGTCTACAGGCACCAAAGGAGGAAAAAATCCCCTTGTTTCCTGACAATTTGATCACCAAAGGTCCAGCAGAACCACGAGATAATGGAAAGTTACCTGTTTGGGCTGAGATAAGAAACTGGATCAGCTGTTCCAAGAGGACTCAAAGGCCCATGTGTGCAGAGTGAATCTTCCGTCCCCTGAGCCAGCTGGTGGGACTTTGGGCCAGCAGCCCTCATGTTCTCTTCTCATTCTGTAGCCTCTCTGGGTCGAGGCCAGTGGCATATCCTCAATAGAAACCCATCTGCATCAAGGTGCTCTCATCCTCAAGTCTGATGTAGAGTTGTGTTCACTATCAGGTGACTCTGAGTTTCAGGCCTGTCCTGCTGCTTGGGCTAAGGCGGAGGCAGTCAGTTTGGGAGTCATCTTGTTTCTGGCCAGAGTAAAAGTAGTAGTGTGTTTGCTGGGATGGTGAGAAGTGTGGCTTCTTTCAGAGCTGGTTATTTCACTCTGTCTGCTGGCTTGACAAGAGTAGAAGAGGCAAGAAGGATTCTTGTGTGTCTGCACACCTGGGAAAGCTGCCATATTGGCCATAGAAGAGATAGGGTTCTATCAGACTGAACACAAGCCTAGCCATGAGTCTTCTCTCAGGAGGTTAGATTCCTTTCAACCCTCACCCCACTCTGGGCTTCCGAATGCAACCTCAGGTGATATGGACATCACTATGTATGGGTAGCATGTGAATATTATCAGAATGGATGTTGTCTACACTAAGTAGTGGCAGGTAGGTGAGCACAAGGCCCATAGGGGACTGGTGAAGGGAGAGAACCCACTTCTAGTCACAGTTGGCCTAGAATAGATCTTTGTCACAGCCCCGCCTACCATGCATCCTGCTGTCTTCCTCACCGCTGCCCTGTATCCAAAAGGTCTGGGTGAACTGGTGGTTTCTTTCCCTTTATACCAGGCCCAACTGCTCTGATTGGGATGCTGTTGTGGAACCCATTGCTAGTGTCCCTGTGCTGGCAGGAAGTGTGACCCCATCAGTGTTTCTGTAGAACAGGACACCCCTCTTTGGCTGCATTGCAGGTGGACCCAGGACAGGGACTAAGAGTGACTATCAAAGCAGGAGTGAGTATTGCATCCTTATGCCCAGGAGGAGTCTCCAAAGCCAGTGGTGGTGATGGTGGCAGGGAAGCATGGAGTCTTCTTTGCCATGTGGCTTCTCTCTGCACCTGGACCTCAGGCTGATTTCTGGGGACAACAATCCCTGGGAGTGATGCTGGCGTGAGCCCTCTCTTTGCCCTTCCCATCCCTACTGCCTACAGAACAGGGTTGCACAGCCACAGACCCGACAGCATGTGTTCATGTGGCAGAGATGAGGGAGTGTTCATCATCCAGGTGGATTTTGGTGCCACAGGGGCTAGCACTACATGGTAAGAAGGGTCTTCCAGCCCTTTCAATGGTTTTCTTCCCAGTTTAGGGCACCCTTGGGCAGAAGAGACAAGAGCAGGAATCGGCATACAGAAGGCACCTGAGAAGGGATGGGAGAGTACAGATTGCTGTGGTTCTGGATGTGGAGAAGTTAGGAACAAAGGCAGCTCTGAGACCCACATGACACCACACTTTGGCTTCCTGTCAGCCCTCTGCTCAGCCATACTCAATGCCCATGCAGTCATCAAAGCACTCCTGTGTGGGAAATAGAGGACAGTAGACCAGGTGTGTGTGTGTGTGTGTGTGTGTGTGTGTGTGTGTGTGTCTGTGTGTGTGTGTGTGCGCGCACGCGTGCACAGGCTTTAGCTAAATTGTTAAAGGAGAATACTTGAGGCCACAGCTCCTGGAGACCCACAGAGCCTAGGGTGAGGTCGCTAGCCATGCAGTGAATGGAGCATAGGAATACATCTGTCTCTCTTTTCTCATTTCCCTGGTTCTACTTCGGGACTAGACATGCCTGCCTTCTCCTTCCCCCATCCCTAACTGGCAACGAGCAGTGGGTATAAGGATGCTGAAGTTGTTATCAGCGAGTTGAAACAGACAGAGAACAGCTCCTTCAGTTCAGCTCCTTCGTTTTCATTGTGGCCATGGTGACCTGATGAGTGGCCAAGAGACAGACACATTGTTTAAAGGTCTTGAGAAAATGTCTTGCTGTGTACTTCTGGATGGCCTGAAGCTCCCAATCCTCCTGCCTTGTGCTCCTGAGTGCTCAAATGGAAATGTTCACTGCTAGACCCGGCTTATCCCCTAAATACTGTTGAATGAGTAAATGAAGCTACAGACCTTTTTCTCATGGAGGTTGTGGAAAGACTTCCTTCTGGAAGGGAGCTTGAAGTGGAAAAATGTTCGGGTCTTTGGAGATAGGGGTTCTACCTCCCAATTGTGTTCCTTTGCTTACTTTTGCCAGTGCTGGGGATTGAACCCAGGTCATGGAGCATGATAGAGAAATCTGCTACAGCTGAGCCACGTCTACATCCTATCCATGCCACAAAGGACTCACCATCAAAGGCGGTTTTGAAAAGGACCTTGTTTTGGAATGTCTTTTAGACCAAAAACATAGCAAACTGATTGAAATTGCTGGCTGCTACTCTCATGCTGGAGCTCTCTGGGCCATGCGAACCAGCAGTGGAAATGGCAAAGGTCATCCCTGCCCTTGCTAGTAGAGGAAGGGACTGTCTCCTTCTCCTTCTACTGGTCAGAAGGGGGCATCTCTCTACAAGACAGCATCTATGGAGGGGCAGGGAGGCCCCTCACTCAAAGCTCATATTTATTGTTGCCCAGGGTAAACTGGTCAGGCTGGACATTTGGAAAAAAAGTGCTGATCTGATCTTCATAGAACTGGACTATGTGGGAATGAGAGAAGGTGGGGGGCAGAGCAAGGAGATAACATAGACTTGGCTGCCCTGGCATGGGTGAAGTGAGGCCCAGGCAGTGGCGGGATTGTGAGGAACTCATCCCGCAGAGCCTATGATAGCCCCTCCTCCCCATGGTAGCAGCCCTTCCCGGCCCAGTCCATGACCCTGGGCCTTCCCTTCAGTACCTCTACTTGGTCTGTGGTGGGGGCCACTTGACTCTCCCTCCAGCATTTTCTGTCTCTTCCACTGCCTCCCTGGGGCAGCCTGTCCTACCCACAGGCCTCAGACACTGACCTCTGCCCTTATCTTGCTGCTCCCCTTTCCCATCTCTCTTGAAATTTCCTCTGAGCTTCCTATCTGCTCCAAGCCAAGGACTTCCCCAGGCTTTTGGCCATAGTTGCTCCTTTGAATCCAGGACCATCCCCCAGTTGGGCTTCTTGTTCCCCTACAGCCTCAAATTCCCACTCCAGTCCTCTCAGTGACTATAGACAGAAGCTACTGCAAGTGGATAAGCCCAAGCTCCCCTTAAAAGTCATCATCTACTTGACCTCTGCCATTTTCCAGGACTTACTTTCAGGGTTCTCCCCACCTATCTGCTGCCACTGTTCCCAGATACTG
This sequence comes from Dinomys branickii, assembly GCA_004027595.1. Lineage (NCBI taxonomy): Eukaryota > Metazoa > Chordata > Mammalia > Rodentia > Dinomyidae > Dinomys > Dinomys branickii. The sequence goes on along the minus strand of PVLD010016110.1, from coordinate 14,330 downwards.
GCCCTTGGAGGAGCCAGAGGCCAACCGTTATCTCAGATGAAGTCCCAGGCTGGTTTTATTTTTTAATTTTGAAACAATGTCTGGCTAGTTTGTCTTGGTTGGCCTCAAACTTGGAATATTCCTGCCTCAGCCTCTGGAGGTGAGCCTGCTGGAATTACAGGCAGTTTGGCTCCTTTTAGGGTACTTCTCTACAGGCCCACATAGTAGCCTTACGTGTGGTCCCAGACTGGGTTGAGTATCCCTCCTGCCCATCTAGGACACCATACTCTGCCTTGTTTTCTACTCACTGTGTGTTTGCACTGGAGCTACCCATGAATGGTGATGGAAGAAAGAGAAAAAAGTGCAGAACAAAAAAGGAAGGAGGAAGGGAAGAAGGGAAGAAGAGAATAAAGGAGGAAGGGAAAGAAGAAGGAAGGGATGAAGAAATACTGATTTAATCCAGAGCTATGAAATGAATGACAGTATCCTTCAGCTTTGGTCTCCTCAACACTGTGATGTATGTTTGCCTCTCAGAACCCTCAAAGGTGGAGTATTCCTTGGACAAGTTGTTTTTGTAGCTATGGTCACTATACAGCTCAAGAGTGAAGCTCTACATGGCAAACTGGCTTCATTGCCCACTCTGAGGGGGTGCTCTGCTTCTCCTACACTATGTAACTTCCCCTGGAACTGCAAGAAGCTGAAGAACGGCAGAGGCCAGAAATGGCCCCAAAGCCACCCTATCCATGCTGTCTTGCCATTATCTCAGAGTAGCCTTCTGGATAACAGGGCCCAGAGATGGTTCTGTCTCGAGAAGCTGGCAGGAAGTGGGGTCCTCCAGGGCCAGGAGAGTCCTAGGTGAGGAATAAGCCTTGAGTTGTCAGGGATGAGGTGGCCTTGGGCAAGTAAGTGGTTGGTGAGCTTCTCAGAGTCTTGCTTGTCCAGTCTGTGTGTGCAGAGAGGCTGAAAATGTCCCCACCTGTCATGGCCTGAAACCCATACATCTACAATTCGAAGATATCAATGGATAAAGCAACAACTACTGTTGAGACCATATCACCTTGTCTATAGATTAGTTGTGATTGTACTATTTTCTATGATAATGGGTGTCTGTTTGTCAATATGTTTTTGTACTTTTATGTTTCTAAAATAAAAAAAAAAGAAAAGAAATATAAGATGAATGTGAAAAAAAAAAAGATGAAGCAAGATAACAGGCCATTTCCCCTGGTCAGGATTGTGCAATGTAGAGAGGGGAAATTGACTGGGGACAGGAGGAATCTACCCAGAGCTACACAGTCAGCAGGGACATGTATCCCTCTGTGTGCTCTTGTGCCTCTTCTCTTCATTTGATTTTCCCTGTCTTCAGGTCAGGAGCTTAGACCTAAACAATCTGTCACTCCTGACTGTATGTGCGCAGGGTGGGAGTGAGAATGTAAGCTCCCCTCACTTGGTGGAAAGCAAGAAATACACTGAGTATGTGACATACAGTGGTAATCCCAGGCTCTAGAGGCAGAGAAAGAGGATTGCTGCGAGTTCCAGGCCAGCCTAGTCTAAATACTGTGTTTACAGCCAGCCTGAACTTTATAGCAAGACTATATTTCAAACACACACACACACACACACACACACGCATGCACGCACGCACGCATGCACGCACACATACATGCATGCAGGCACACACACACTAGAAAAAAGAAAGGAAGTTAGGAAAAAAGGAAGAAAGAAAGATATCAAAGAAAGCTCTGCTTCTACAAGCTTTGTGTTGTTTCTGATTATTGTAAAGTTTATGCAAGAAGAGAGTGGCAGACATGGGACTTTCTGGAGGGGAAAGAACAGGCTATCTGCTTTGAATCTACACAGATACTGGGCCTCATGGCAGCCTGAGGCCAGGCCCTGCAGCAGAGTGCAATACCATGAGTCCTTCTACAACCCCATGGCCCAGGCTCCATCTGCAGGATCAGAAAGAATGCCAAAGGACCCTCAGGGTCTTGGCTTCTCCTGTGAAGCTCATAAATAGTTTTCTGGTGCTCCCACCAGGGGAGAAATCCTGAGCCAGCTATAGGGGCCACAGCTGTGGCCACATAGCCTGGCTGACTACTGAGTCTGAAATGTTGGGTCAAATTAAATTCTAGGAGAGAGGCAGTGTAGGGCAGGTAACTTCCTGGTGCCACACAGGCTGCATTCTGCTGCTATGTGGGCCATCCTGACCCAGTGTGCGGGGTGTATGTTTAACCTGCACACAGAGGACAACACCCCAGTGCACACCCTCACCCAGGCTGGAGGACGAAAAGGCAGGGAGGGAGGCTGAGGAAAGCTGTGCCCACCAGAGACTGCCATGTTCTTAGTGTCCACTTCCCTCCTCTCCCAGCCCCAAGGACCCAACCTCTGCTCTATGAGCTCGAAATGTATCCTCAGATTGAAGTAGTGGTGAAAGTCTGTAATACCTGCTTTGTGGGAGGCTGTGGCAGGAGAATTGCATGTTGGAGTCGAGCCTGGGCAGGTCAGCAAGAGTCAACTTAGAAAAGGAAATAAATAAATAAGGGTTGAAGATATAGTTCAGTGGGAAGGCCCCAGCACTGAATTCCCAGTACTGAAGGAAAAAATTTTAAAAAGGAAAAAGAGACAGTTGATGAAAGTCAGACACAGTCTTGTGCAGGGATACCCTGAGTCCCAGGAGTCATTTGTCCAGGGAACCCCAGAGCAGCAGATCAGCTGTCTTTCCTGACTTTGGGAGGTGGCCAGAGGTGCTGAGTGTAAGGCAGAGATCTGTGTAGGGCCCATTCTTTCTGCACCAATGCCAGGACTGTCTCAGACTCCCTGGTTCATTTCTAGATCTCTACTGTCATCCCTTTGCTAGTGTTTCTCTTACTCATACCTAGTGTCATCTTACTACCCTTCCTTCTCAGGCTGTTCCCTGGCTTCAGTCCTGTTCTAGTTATGGAGGTCAGGATTGTCCAGTAGGATTGTCAAGATTGTGACAGGTAACTGTGGTGTCAAGTGGAAACAACATCTGATTGGCTTACCATGGTGCTGGGGGTAGATGATGGACTCACTGTGGGGGTGCCTAAAACCAACCAATAGGCTTGTAGCCTGGAAGGAATAAAGGGGGAAAGAAGAAGGAAGTCTCACCTCTGCCCTTTGGAGGAATTCACCTTCACCTTCAGTTGTGGACATCCATCTCCAGGCTCCCAGGGCAGATTCTTCAGCCTTCCAAAGCAGACACTGCCTTCTAGAGAATTCAGCAGGAATCTGCAGTGAGCTCCAGATCTTCCATCTCTGACTGGATCATCCAGCTATCTAGCACTCAGCCAGTTCCTTTGCAGTCTTCCACACCTGCCTCTGCTGACAGCCACTGTAAGCCTATCTTTTAATTCCCATGTCTAAATATACAGCTACATGTGTGTAAATGCATATAATATTAAATCTAGTATGCTAATGAACTCTAACTAAGATTTAGAGAAGAGCACAAGGACTAGTGAGGGCTTTGCCCTCCTGGGGTGATGTATCTCAGGCCAGACCGAGCTGTGTGGTGGGGGGCATCTGAAGCCCATCATGGTCATGACTGGGACAGAGACCAGGTCAAGCTGTGACCCATCCCTGACAACTGGAGCCTGAGCTGGAAGGGAATTGGTCCCAGTGGAGAATTTTTCAATTGGTGTCTGTTCTTTTGCTAAAATAGACAAAAATGCTGGTCTGCTAGCAGTCCCGATGTCACCAGATGACACTAGATAACACCAGATTTCAACAGTTCCCATAGCCAGATGCTGGTCACTGCCAAACTAGGTGCCAACTTCTGGCTGTAAAGGTCTGGTGCTACATTTTGCTGGCTACTATAGGCTGACTCTACCAGAGCTGGTCTCTACAGGTATTCTGCAAGGGCTGATGGTCTCTGAAGCTCTTGAGTGTCAACAGCTCTTAGTGTTTACTGCTGTTTCTTTTGAAATGACCTCTCTGTGCATATCACTCAGTAGAAAAACCTGAAGTAGATTTACAGCAGGCTACACTACCTCAGAATAAGTCACCAACAAGTAGACAGAAACCTCAAAGCAAGCCTTTATGTGAGCAGAGCCTGGGATTCAGCACATGGGGCTCAGCACTGGAAAGAGCCCTCCTCATATGACCAGAGAAGTGAAATTCTGGTCCTATAGCAGCACAGACCTGTGGCTGTGAGGGGCAGAGTAGAAACCAAGGAACCCTCTGGAGGGCTAGTGGTGGGGTTTGGGGATGTTAACAATGGATGCAGATCCCTCCCTCCCTGATCTAAGCCATAACATGATTCCCTCTCCCTTGTCCAAAAGTAAGCTGTAGCCTCTGAATTGGCAGCATCAGGATACAGGTATGGAGCTGTCCATCTGCTTGCACTCATGTTGGAGTGCAATGGAGGAGACAGGATGCTAGATAGCAAGAGATTACAACCCTAGGTCCCCAGGGAGGATGCAGAAGTAAGTGGCCCAGTCCATGAGGATGGAATGGGGAAGGAAAGCAGGGCAAAATGAAGCAAGGCAGAGGGGTGGGACAAGCACCCACCAATCCACCTTGCCATCCAGCCCTGGAAAAACAGAGGCAGGCACTTCTAGACTGTCTCCGGGATCCTAGCAGCAACTTGTCTTAGGACTGCCGGTGTCCTGTAGCTAGGTTTAATGGGAAGAAACTTCCAAAAATGTCCCCTAAGTCTAGTAAGGCTGTTGGGCAGGTATAAGCTCCACACACCAGCTGTGAGACTCAGCACTACAGAAGTTGAATGAGGACCATGGTGTTGATGCCCTGATGACACTAGGGCCAATTCCCAGGCTCCAGGGTGGATAGGACAGTGGGAGCTCTCCCTCATACCCATACCCTGGACACTGGGCCCTTGGCCAGGGAGCAGACTCAAGAGGATACTCTTCCCAGGTCTCTGCCAAGTGGGAAATTCTTTTCCATGTGTGGGACTGTGCATGAGTATACCAGGAATGTGCCTGTCCCTTGTACCTCTTTGGTGGTTTCCATGGTGACCCTGACCTATTCTTGCAGAGAAATCACACTAGTTCTGAAGCTGTCTGTCTGTGAACTATAAATCCCTCCAGAGGCCCCCAGTAAGCCATGCAGAAGTTTGACATCAAAACCTCTGATGAGGGGAGCCAGGGTAGGGCACTGAGTCTTGTTCTGTGTCCACTTAGCAGGATCTATAGCTGGATAAGTTCCAAGCCTGGATTTTCTGTGGCCAAAATCCAGAATTCTGGCTGTTCTGGACTCAGCCCTCAAGGGGTTCCCTTGAGGGAGACATAAATACATCTTAATGGCAAGCTGTCACCACCCAGTCTAATCTATCTGAGAGCAGAAGGAGGCCTCCTGGAGTTTGATTGCATCTCAGGAATACAGTATGGCCCTAGGCTGATTTCCAGAAGCTCAACACATTAGCAGTTATGTGGCCTTAGCATGCATGTCACAAGGAACAGGGTGAATTGGGACCACGGGGAAAGGAGTGAGAGTCAGTGAGGTGGACAAGGAGCAGAGAATGATGCTGAGAAAATCTGTAGAGGTTTTTGGCCTTTAACTGGCTGGAAGCCCACATGAGGTTTCCAGAGGCAAGTGTGAGCTACTAGGGACAGGATGCGATAGCACAGATGTTGGCCTGGATGGACAGTCACCTTGTTCCTTTCTCATGGCTCTCAGAATCACTTCGCAAGGGTGGCAGGCTGTGCAGTAATGTGACCATCAGGCAGGAGAGAGGTCACAGGACAGAGGACTCAGTGATCCTCTGGGCCTTGCTCTATTGGTGGGTATTACCTGCCCATCCTCACTGAGGTCATAGTGTCCCTCCTAAGAGCTCTGAGGTTCAAGGACCCAAAACAACTATTGTAACTAGCAACAGAGTGCAGCCCACTTGGCCCAGGCTGGTGCCCACCAGCGCCCTTCCTCGTGCTGCAGCCAGGGCTCCAGTGTGAGCTGTGACCACAGCCTCAGCATGCCCCTCTGTCAAACAGTCCCATCCCTGGCCCATGTACTTGGCTACACGCCTGCACAGTGTGCTCACAGGAGAGGCCAAGTCACTGAGGGTCCCCTGCTGTCCTGTGCAGTGCTGGAAAAAGGGGAAGATCTGTGGAGAGGGAAAGGGGTTCAAGGCAACTCATGTATGTGAGCACCTGGCCTGGGGCTCCTGTGAGGGCCAGGACCTGGGCTCAGTAGTCTCAGTGTAAAACTCATGTCCTTCCTTGTCCAGCATGCTCAGTCAGGGAGCTATTCTGCCCTTGCCTGACTTTTATAAAACCAGAAAGCTGCACCGGGAAGGTGGGAGCAGAGCGTTCTTTGTGTTTTGCTTTCCTTTTTTCCCCTCTTTGTTCTATACAGAGCCTCACTCTGTAGTTGAGGCTTGTCCCATCACTAAGTAGCTTAGGTTGGCCCATGAATCACAATGATTCTTCTTCCTCAGTCTCCCAGATTTGGGATGGCAGGTGCCTGATATCAAACCTTGGGCCTTCTGTGCTTTTCATCAGTACAAGAAGGGGACCTTCCACAGACAAACCCACCCTGTGGGACATTGTGAGGCAGAGATAGAGATATTTCACTCCAGTGCTGTGGAGCTCTGAAAATGTCCTGTGGCACATCTTTCTCTACATTGCCTGATCCTGAGAGGGGGCAAGGAAAGATATCTTGCCATATGTTTTCAATGTGAATGCAGGCAATTGGTCAGCCTTCCTGGATTTAGCAAAGGATGGATCAGCCCATCTTAAAGAGGGCAACCGTGAGAGCGGTTGGGCTTCTCAGCACTCCTTCTCTTCTACAGCACCAGCCTAGGAGCTGTACTGACGCCATGGCTCTGAGGCTCCTGTGTCTGGGCCTCACGCTGCTGGGGATCCTGCAAACCCAAGGCCAGGAAGCCCCTCCTGCCCTGCCCCTGAACCCATCACTGTACAAGGTCCCTCTGCAACCAGACTTCCAGGATGAGCAGGTAAGTCCCTCGAAGGGCACCTGAAGAGACTTACCTGTCAGGGGCAGAAGGAGCAGATGGAACAGAGGCCAAGTGAGTCAGGAACAGTGTTGGGTGGGAGGAACAGGACTCAACCAATCCAGGCCCAGTGCACGCCATGTGAGGACATCATCAGTCCTTGCACACAGAGGAGGACACTGAGGCACTGGGAGCCCCACTGCCTCTTGCCCAGGACCACCCATCCCTGATAATGCAGGGAAAAATCTTCATTCGGGTCCCATTACCTGTAAGTTTTGCAGTGTAACTGCACCTCCATCAGAAACCTGCTAAGGGGTACCGAAGAGACAGGGTTGGAGGGGTGAACCTGGGGCATCGCTGGGCTCTATTTGTCACGGATTCCCCTCTCAGTTCCAGGGGAAGTGGTACGCTATAGCCTTGGCCGACAACACAATACGGTTTGATAATATAAGCCAGGAATATATGTACAGCACCACCTTCCAGCTGAAAGATGACCATGGCTACAATGTCAGATCCACTATACTCAGGTAAAGTGACCACCTCCCAGCACTTCTAGAGGCTGACCAGCATCACAGCCAAGAGGCGACCAAAGCTGAGGGAGGCTGTCTTTCCTCTCGCCATTCTACCTCGAACTGGTCTTTCTGCCTCCATCCTTTCTTCTCTCCCCCCTTGCTTCCAACACTCTTAGTGGGTGGACCCAGAAGAAATTAGAACAGAGAGAGGGTGGCGTGTCCCGGAGGGCGAGGGGGGCACTAGAGCCAACCTGAGACTTCACCCCAGGCCTCCACCCAGGTCTTGTGAAGAAGTGACCATAAAGGAGTCAAACTTTGTGTAATCCTAGCAGGTTCAACTCCAGAGGGCGAGGTGGGGTAATTGGTCATTGGAAGCCAACCTGGGCGGCTTAGTGTGATCCGTGTCAAAATAAGAAATGGCTGTGCTGAGAATACAGCTCATTGTGCTGGGAAATGGTTCAATCGCTGCTATCAATGCTGACACCAAAAAAACCTCCAATAAAATAAAATAAAAAATAAAAAAGAGGTTCATGATCCTAACTGGGTCAGGTGAACTCAGAGTCAGAAAGCCTCACCATAGGAGGCTGCAAAAGAGCCAGACACCTGGGCATGGCACCTCATCGAGGACTGAGGAGCAGTCAGATGGGCATGCTACCAGGCCAGTCCCCGGGGCATCGCACCCTGAGCCAGGGCCTGATCTGGGGCTCTTGCAATGGCCAAAGGTAGGGCTCGGAAATAGAGGATGTGTGGAGAAACCCAAGGTAAGGTGTGGGTTAGATAAGGTCAAGAAAGGAGGATCACTGGGTGGATGAAGTTGGAGCATTTATGGACCAAGGAGCACAAGAAAGTCACATGATGGGGTTTTATTTGGCGGTTCCTGAGTAGGGTGGACTGAGGGGTATGGTCAGCTGTGTCCCCAGGGCTAGGTCAGTATTTGGCACAAAGCAGACTGGAGGTTCAGAGGAAGTTGCCAGGAGAGATGAGGAAAGGGAGCAGCAAGATAAGAGCAGGGGTTGGTGCCCAGTGTCAGTGTTGGACAGACTGGAACGGGGCAGCAACAGAGAAGACACAGAGTACTACAGTGAGGGTCTGGGAGCTTCTGCCTCAGACAAGGCAGAAGATCCAAGGAGGAGGCCCTTGGGGGCCCAGGGCGCGGGGTGGGCCAGGTGGGACCTCAGCCATAGGGAAGACAGGATGTCATGGATGGAGCTGGACTAGGGCCTCAGAAATCTGTCTGAGTCCCGCACCCACCTTGTCTAGCTCAGGGGACCAAGCTTGTGCTATGGCTCTTCCCGGACCCCCACCATCTCTTTATCCACAGTGAAGAGGATTGCCTACTCTGGATCAGAACTTTTGTCCCAACTGTACTGCCTGGCCAGTTCACACTGGAAAATGTTACAAGTGAGTCCTGAGTGGGGGCCTATGGGACTGTGATTGGTGTTGTGCCCTCTCAGAAAGTTACAGGCTTCCCCAACCCTGCACAGATGCTATTCTATGAGAGTGAGCCCCTTCTCACTGGCATGGAGCGTCCCTCCCAGCCAAGCCAGGAGTGACCCTTGCTTTCAACGTTGCAGGTTTCGATGGACTACAGACCTATGTTGTGAGAGTGGTGGCCACCGACTACGACCACTTTGCTGTCCTTTTTCTGAAGACCATTTATAAAAGCAGGGTATACATTGAAATCATCCTCTTAGGTATGTCTTCACCTCATTCCCTCAGAAACTGGCTCCTGGAGAACTTTGCAGAGGAGGGCTCTATACCTAAAACACTGAGATCTGATCTAGTTCAAGCCCCCTTTCATGGAAGAAGTTTTCCCACAGATCCCCCATGGGAAAGGCTCTAAGGCCTCACTCAACACTATTTAGAGTGAGATGGGAGGACTGGCTCATGCCTCTCATCTGGAACTCAGGTGTCTGAAGCTAGAGGTTTGGGAGTTTAAGGCTAGAATGAGTTACACATGTATCAAGACCCAGTTGTAGAAAAACTCAAGAAAAATTATGATGTTCTCTCTCTTGTCTACTCACCACACATCTTGGCCACAGGGAGAGCCAAGGAACTGAGTCCTGAACTGAACGAGTACTACCTCGAATTTTCCAAGTATCTGGGCCTCACTGAGGAGGACATTATCTTCACTGACTCTATCGGTAATGTCCAGTGGGGAGAGTGGGATGGGATTTTGGGTCTTTTCAACTGATGCTGTCCCCCAGCAAAGGGAAAAATCCTCAGAATCCTGTTCTAGTCACTGGCATAGTAGTGTCTCCCACCCTGGAGAGACACTAGTCCCAGGCCCTCATCATAACAATTTAGCCTAGTCCAGCCCAGAGGACAATTTTGGGCCCAAGACTGAGTTTTCCAGTCTCACTCCCCTGGGGCAACTCCTATCTATATGTTGGGTTTCTGTCACAAGCCACTTCATCCCATTAATTTGGGCCATGTTGTCCTGAGCCATAAACTCTTAGTACCTCGGTGTGTGCTGTGCGGAACCATCTCCTACATCCTTTGGAGCTCTCTGATTCCTGAGGTGGGAGATGTTCTTAACTTCAAGGGCCTTGGCTTAGGCAGGGTTTCACTCAGGCCATTCAGGGGCACTGGTTGTGTATATGCCAGAGGCAGAAGAAAGCAGACCAGAAGCCTTGGTTCTGAGCCATCAGAAACTCATCTCTAGACTGTGAATTCATGGAAACCCCAGATATTTTAGAACTTGCCAAGTTAGGCCTGAGTTAGCCGGGAGTAGCACAGCGGTTCTGGAAGGCAGAGATTACACATGACACAGACACAGACACACACACACACACACACACACACACACACATGTGCCTGTGCCTGGCCTGATGTTCTATCTTCTTTATTCCCCACAGAGGAGTGCATTGACGACTGAAAGAGAAAGAGAAGTGAGTATGGTTGGCACAGGGCTAACAGGAGACTAGGGTGGAGTGGACTGGAGGTCTTAGGCCTTCTTCTGTTCTCCCGCTCCCTGACTCCAAACCACAGCCCACAGCCATCTTTATTTTGCTTTCCCCTCTCAGATGTCTCCTCTGTCTGCAGCCTACGCTCATCCTGATACTCATATTCAAGGTCCCATCTGACTAGCCAACCACCTGTCATGCCAGTGAGAGGACTGGAAGACTTCACAGTGCAGTGTGCCTCCCTCCCCCTCCCCTTCCTCAGCGACAACAAAGTCATCCCGGATGGAGCCTCTCTCATCTGCTTAATAAATGCAAGCCCCCTGGCCTTCTTGTCTCCTGCACCATTAGGAGGGGAAGAGCAAAGGGTGGGCTTACATAAGCAGCTATCCCAAGGCCAAGTGTCGCTGGAACCCAGCTGGATGTTAGGGCCAAGAGAGAAGGCACAAGGACAATAAGGCTCCAGACTCCCTGACACCATTATTACCACTGGACGCCCAGAATCCCTCCTGGGCGGAACATAGCCACATTCATTTTGCCTGAACTCTGTACTCTATTTCTGCCCTGGGCCCAAACCCAGAGCAACCTAAGAGTGGTTCCATATATAATAGAAGCACTAATCATGTCAACCTTCCTGCCAACACTTGGGTGCTTGCGACAGGTCCCATAGCAGTATGTGCAATATGGGTGTGGAGCAAAAGAGACCTAGAAGGGGTGTGAGGGGCAGCCAGCCCAGCTCACCAGGATCCTGTGGATGCTGAGAGAGGGCAGCAAAGACAGCAGGGTGCACAGTAGGTAGGTCGGGAGCAGAGGCCTGTTTCAGCACATTGTTTGCAGTATTGCATCTGTGCCCAAGGAGCTGGAACTCACAATATTCCTCAGTCTGATGGAGGCCATGTCCGTGCTGGTATTTGAGTTGCTGCCCCTATCACCCTGATGTTCGGAGCAAATGCATTCTTAGACCAGGGCAGGTCAGAGGAGAGGGGAACGTGCTTTAGGAGCCTCACTTCCTGGGAGAAGATTCACATGGCTAGGCCTACGTGCAGCCTAATAGGTCACTGTCTGCCCACTGTGTTCAGCAGGAACTTGAACAGTTTTGTACAAAACACAGGACTCTCTTCTCATTTCAAAGGGAGCGGCCATTTTGGTTCTAAGATACTTTAGCTTCCCAACCCTCCTCCCTCCTCCCTCCTCCCTCACAGGCTTTGTAACTGTCACCCTTGCTGAGGTATAGGGGGGTTGCCAAGCAATAACAGCCCTCACCCCAGCTCCCCCAAGTACCATGGCACACTTGACACCCAGGATCATAAAAGTTCAAAAGTTTGAGCCAGACCCAGGGAAGAGACTATCCGGATAATAGCTAGACTTCTAAAGGGGCATGGTGTCTGTTCCTGTCTGGATAAGAGCATCCTGGGAGTTTGGTGGCCAAAGCCCTACTAGCTCGACGGGGGGACCACTTCACTCTGCACAGCTGGGCTCTGGAATCCACTTGGGGCAGCCTATCCAGTTTGTACCTTTGTCCAAGGAAGGCAGCTTCCAGTCATCTATTTGTTAGCTGGGCCTTTCAAAATCAAACTCTTACAACTGGGTCTTTATTTTGGTTTCCTGAATAGCAGGAGGCATCAGTTCACTATTACCAACAAGTTGCTACAAACTACCCACTTAAAACAGCGCCCATGTTTTCTCTTTTGGTTCTGGAAAGCAAAGTTGGAATCAAATTCACAGGGCTGAGACTATAGTTCCCATCACTGTTCCCCAGACTGTCCTAGGGCAGAATCATCTTCCCTGTTTTTGACAGCTTCTGCAGCTACCTTCCATATATCTTTGGGTTGTAGCCCTTTCCTCCTTCTTCAAAGATGCATTGTAGCATCAATGAACCCTCAGCTCCACTGTGTCCTTACTTTCAGGTTGTATTGGTCATTTGGCCTGGATGAGATATTATTACTAAAATTCTGTGGGCCCAAATTCTGTGACACCACTGCCCCTCCACCTGAGTCAGGGAGACAACAGGGCTGCTCATGTGCAAAGCAGTTCTGGCCACTGGAGCAGGCTACCACCTCCACCTCATCTATGGGGAGCGGCTCAGACTGAAGATTGATCACACATGTAGGGCTAGAGCAAGGACAGTTCCAAGAACACAGAGGGCCTGAGGTGAGCCAGATGAGCAAGTTGATCCAGCCCCAAGAACACAAGGTGCTCAAGGGACATTAGGTGAACAAGTTGTTAGGCAGAAGGGTTTCACCGGACATCAACCTGCTGAGTATATTAATAAAGACATTGCAGTCGTTGGGTGGTTTTTTCTCCTACCAGGAGAGGGCTCCACCTGACCTCAGCTTTCTGCATTCTGACACTTGTCTTCAGTTCTTCATCTTCCACGGTCCTCCCCCTGGAGAATTTCAGAGCGATGCTGGACTTGGCACTCACCTCCACCTTTCTGTCACCACGTGGGACACACACAGTGAACTGGCTCCCATGCTGAGCCATCCAATTGTAGGTGAAGACACTGCTGAAGCCATAGGGCATCCTGGTCACTACAGCTACAGGAGTCCCAGGAAATGAGCTGCCATCTCCTAGGATATAAACCTGACTTTCTATTAGGCCTTTGGCCATGTTCACATCTCTGGGTGTCAGGCAGATATGAGCTCCTTGGTGAGGCAACTTTGTACAGGCCTCCCTTTCTTAGTAAGTACCTGGGGTGAGGCATGATAGCGGCTGTGCTACATTGTCCTGAAGGCTTCTCTGATGACCAGCCCCAGGAAACATGCTCTTTGTCTCAAAGACCTCCACATCCACAGCAGTACTCAGAAGAGTGGGACACCAAATCCTGTCCTTATTCACACCAGGACACACAGTCATGGAGTCACTTGAGAACAAGCTAAAACTGGGGCAAGCCTTATACCCCTCTCCTGTTTGTGCCCAGCTATGGGGCTGTGCCTAACAGGAACTGTCCCTACTTCTCTTGTCTAGGGCTTAAGCCTGGGATGATTCCCACCTGTGCACATGTGTAGCCACTAAGAACCCTAAGAGCAGTGTTGAAGGTCAGGGAGGACCACTTAGGCCTGGGTAAGGCTGATGGTGTGCTCCACTGGGGTTGGTGGAGCTTTGGAGGAAGTAGGAAAGAGGCTGTGGGGGACTATGAACTGCAATCTGCAGAACACAAGGAGGCACTGGAAAGTACATGCCTGATTTTTTTAGGAAGAGTAGCAAAGTTTCAGAATGTAACAGAATAGGAATCTCAGGCTACCCCACTCCTTTCCCATGTACTCTTGGCCTCTCTAGGCTTAACAAAGATCACAAAGCTCCACTGCCTGAGTTTCTAGGCAGCCAGGCCCCAATGGTCTGGCGCCCAGGCAGGGTGGAGGGACTGGTGACCTAGGCCAGAGGGTGGAGTTTCACAGTGTTGTGTGCAGGGGCATTGTGGGAAGGGAGATTGATCAGTGGGTGGCTCCACGGGCTGAGAGGTGGGGCAGGAGGTAGGCGGAGCTGGCAAGGTATGGCTGAGCTGGAAACCTGGAGTGTGCTCTTTCTTCAATGGGTCCTCTCCTTCGTTCCATCCATTGCTTCATTCAATTCATTCTTCCTCCAGGTACCTACCTTTGATAGGACATTTGCTGATATCCATCAGCAAATGCAGCTGAGACACCTGAGTTTGCACAGTTGAGTCCTAATTCAAAAATGGAAATTCAGGAGGAACAGTGTGCAGAGGTGGGAGTGGCGGAGGTGGGGAGGATAGCTCTAGGGAAGCAGATGATCTCAGTGAGATGCAAAGACAACCTTTATTTTTTCAGGGATACTCTCCTGGAAAAGGGAGTCGGGATGGGATGGGTGCTTGGAAGAGAACAAAGACTCCCTCTCACTCAGAGTCTGGAAGGTCTTGAGCACTCTTCTGCTTCCACCACAGAGGTACAGGGTAAGCACTAGGGAACAGGTTCGTAGAAAACTCAATCTGGAAAACAATGGCAAGTAGCTGAGATTTACAGAAGAGGAAACTATGGCCATTTCTTTTTTTTTTTT